>RJWJ010001780.1:0-118132 GCA_004363605.1 Indri indri
GTACTATTCAGCTTTAAGAAACAATGGTGATATAGCACCTCTTGTATACTCCTGGATAGGGTTGGAACGCATTCTACTAAGCGAAGTATCCCAAGAATGGAAAAACAAGCACCACATGTACTCACCATCAAATTGGTAGTAACTGAACAACACATAAGTGTACATATAAGAATAACATCTACTGGATGTCGGGTAGGGATGGAGGGGAAAGGGGGAGGGGTGAGGGGGAGGAGGGGACGGATATATGCATACACAAAGGGTGCAATGCACACCCTCCGAGAGATGGACACGCTTGGGACTGGGACTTGGGGGGAGGGGGGGCAAGGGCATCATACGTAACCTAAACACCTGTACCCCTATAAACAACAAACAATAAAAAATAAATAAATAAAAAAAATAAAATAAAACATCAGGCTCAAATTTCATGATTAAGAGACCTAAAATAATAGCTAATACATGTAGGGTTTAATGTGTGCCAGGTATTGTTCTTCCGGCAACCCTTTCAATAACCCTAAGAAGCAGGTAATATTTTTAATCCCATTTTGCAGAAGAGGAAGTTGAGGCAAGTGACGTTATAAGCAAGTTGCCCAAGGCCTCACAGCTGGTCAGTCAGAGTTTAAATTTGGACTTAGGTCATCTAATTCCAGAGTCTAGGTTACCACTGCAATTTATTTTCTATGCCATTATAGTTTATGATGAGTATTCTACCCAATATAAAAAGTCTCAGTATGAAACTATATCCATTTTCAGATAAAAAAGTTTCAACCAAACAAATGTCTCAGTTTATGGGCTACTGAGAATTTTCTTATAAGATATACTTGTACATAGGCCAAGATATATGGACCAATATGTTCATTACAGGATTTCTTTTTCATTTCAGCAATAGCCAAAATCTCAAGATAACCTAAGTATCTATTAATAAAGAATTGGTTAAGTAAATTATGGTCTATTTATAAAAATGGAATATTCTGTAGCCACTAAAAAGAACAAGCAAGATTGTTCTACGGTGATACAGAAATCTTGGAAGGTGTGGAGAAATGTATTTGTATAAATGATAAAGAATTTGCATATAACTTTCTGAAAGAATATAGAATAATATTGAGGTTAAGATAAGGGATAAAATGTGAATATACTTCACAGCACTGAATGATACCTTTAAAAATGGTTCAGATGGTAAATTGTATGTTATGTATATTTTACCACAATAAATATTACTAATAAAAAATAAGGAAGAAGAGACATTTACTTCCCATTTCTCACCTTGCTACTCTGTTTGATATTTGTATATATTCCTTTTATTTTCAAAAATAGATCCTTAAAAGTAAAAGAAATGCATAAAAGAAAGGTGTGAGCAGTTAGAGAGCACTAAAATCACTTATCTGGCTGTATTTTTATTATTGTCCTATCTGAACAGTTCTAAGAGTTAACAATACTTAAATTCACGTGCAGTCTCAAGTGAATATGTGATCGTCTGAAAGTTCCAAAATAAAGAGCTCAGCTCCCTGAAAACTTCACGTCCCTTCAGAAAAGAGAGTTTTATTGAATATAGTCTGTGAAAACAACATCAGACTCAGCACCCACCTGACGTATTTTCTTAGAATTTATTTCAGATCGTCTTGTTTTGAAGAACAGGTAGTTCTTCTGTAATTTCAGCCTGTGCTTCTGAGAACACATTATCCTGGTGTCCTCTCCCTTATTGACCATGCAATTTCTTCATAACCTTTTATGGCTTTTGTTTTGTCTCTGCTTATGCCTTCAAAAAGTGAGCCAGAATATAAAAATGCGCAGAGAGAATGCCAAACATTATAAATTATATGTGTTGAGCTTAAAGATAAAATTTAGGCAAGTATCTCACAGAGAACATAACCATTTATTAGCTTTACTTTGGTCATCCCTGTCTTTGAATGAAAATATTGACTGAGCCCGAATCTCCAAGATTTCGTCTCTGCCTTACAGGTTTTAAGATCCAGTAAATAAAGAAATCTCAAGTTCTGGAAGAGACTTTGGAGGTCATCTGATTTCCAATTCTTGCAGGAGCCACACAGGTAAGTAAACAATGACATTGACCAGGTGGGGGATGGAAACCTGGGGAGAACATACCCCATCTAAAAAGAGCAGCTGCCTCTCAACTTCGGCCCACAGTTGCCCTACAGCTGTGGTCTCCAACCCCCAGACCCCAGACTGGCCAGTCCATGGGCTGTTAGAAACCGGGCCGCACAGCAGGAGGTCAGCAGTGTGCCAGTGAGCAAAGCTTCATCTGTATTTACAGCTGCTCCTCATCGCTCGTGTCACCGCCTGAGCTCCGCCTCCTGTCGGACCAGCAGAGGCATTAGATTCTGCATTATGGTGAGTTGTAGCATTGTTTCATTATATATTACAACATGATAATAATAGAAATAAAGTGCACAATAAATGTAATGCACTTGAATCATCCCAAAAGCATCCCCCCTCCCATTGGTCCATAGAAAAATTGTCTTCCATGAAACCAGTCCCTCGTGCCAAAAAGGTTGGGGACTGCTGCCCTATAGGACCCAGTGTGGCAAGAATGTTTCTTCCAGTTTTTCAAGAGAAGCCGTACATCTACATTTGTAGGTAAATAATTCCAGTTTTTAAATGTTGGCAATTAATTTAAAAAATGTGAAAACACTGCAGGGGCCAAACAAAACATGTCTCTTGGCTGAACTGAGATGTGACCTCTAATGGAATCCAACTCTCTTGATTTTACAGAAGAGGGCCAAGGCCCACAGGGAAGTGAAATTGCTCACTAGGGTCCCAGGGCTGGTTTAGGGGAGGAATTGGAAGCAGACGCAGCTCCCCTTCCAGCCCCGTGCTCTTTCTCCAGACTTTCGGTCCATCTAATCAAGCAGCAGATTAATTTAAAACAAGCCTGTGACAAACCTTCCGTTCCCACGCACGTGTCAGTGAGCCCTCGACCTGCCGGGCTCGACCTTAACCACAGACAGAAGACTCAGCTGACAAACTGCACCCACTCTTCTCTTAACTCCGGCTGGAGCCCAGCTCTCGACCTTTTTTGGGTGTATATGGGAAAGAAAAGGAAAAGTTGGAAATTTTACCCTCAGACAGTCTGTGGGAGGAATGGGAAAGTCTGCACTTTCTGGTGGAAATTTTTTAAAACCGCTAATTATAAATGTGGCGTTGCTTGGGAAGGTCTTTAATTCGGCTTCCCAGAAAGCAGAGACAGGGCCTCCATCCCCTGCTCCATGGCTGCTTCACAGTGCGGGGCTTTGCCAAGAATTGTGTTTCTCGTGTCTTGAGAGGAAATGAACCTGTTGGCTAAGAGCATGGACCCCGGAGCCAAATGACCTGGGTTCAAATCCGCACCTTGAAATTTACCAGCTGCCGGATCTTGGACAGAGCGTGGGACTTTGCTGTGCCTCTCGCTCCTCATCTGTAAAACGGGAACAATGTCAATACCTCTCATAAGATTTTTGTGAGGAATAAATGCATTAATATGCATAAAGCACTTAGTGCCATGTATGTCAGCTGCACCTTGGAACCACGTGGGGAGCTTTCCAAAAATACTGGTGCTTGGGTCCCATTCCTGGAGATTCTGGTTTGACTGGTCTGAATGTGCAGCCAAGACTGAAAGCCTCAAATACAAGTGCTTATTAAATAAATGACGGTCCTCTGATTTTTAAAGAAACTCAAATGCTCTCTTCTTCATTTAAGTACACCCTCTTTGTGAAGTTCCCTAAGTGGTCATCTTTCTCCTAGGCAAATCTGCAAAGGTGAAATACTTGTGAACCTCCCCATCTCCCCTGCCCGCTTCTCACCTCTGCCCCTGGCTTTGAGATATTCAGGTGGCCCCTGGAGGTTCTGATTCAGCTGGGTAACGAAAGACAAATGGTGAGAATTCTCCTAAGACAAACAGGCATGCGTAAATCGAAATCGTCTTTAGTTAGTGGCACGAGCCTGTGGAGGTGTGGTTGTATGGGAACATCTATTCAAGAGTTGGGGGGCGCATCTTTCCCATCTCCCTGAGCCTTGCCAGTTCCAACGACTCAGGCCAATAGGAGAACAAGGGTCTCTGATGAGGTTCCCTAGCTTCGAAAATGGTACCTCTGAAATTCATCTAGTCTGAGGTGAGTTAACTAACTCTGCTGACAGAGTTAGTCTGAAATATTACTGATAGAGTGAATTGTTATTAATTGAGTGTGTTACATCTTACAAATGCAAGACAGTATGCTCGCAAATTAAAATAGAATCATTTTGACTTCACTCTATCACGAGAGGCTTGCTTGAAAGTTACCTGTCTCAACATCTTCAGTTTTGTTGGTGATCAGAAGCTCTAATACCCCTGTAATGAAGGTCAGGGGTTGGCAGACAGGAAGGACCAGGTAAGACGGAAGGTCTACCCTAAAACAGGGAATTTGGGGGGAAGACATTTAAACCAACTGGAACCTTGACAAGGGGTGGTAGCATCTATGGTTTGAAGCACAGATGAACCAAGTTCCTTTGTTAGTATATCCAGTATTTTTTCATAAGACTCTATGTTTCTATTTGGCTTGGTATCTCATTAGTAAGCGCTCTACTGAACACATCTGTTCTCGTGATAGGAAGTTGTATGTAAAGGCTTCCTTGGTGATCCTTGAATTTTCCACTAGGAAAAGAAGGAAGTTAGTTGACCAAAGGTAGATTCATCGTTTGCACCTTGTTAATCAACCTGAAGCATCACGAATGTTCCTGTACTCCAGCCACAGGGCTGTGGGGCTTGTCCTGAGAGGTCTGGGCTGCCAGCCACCACTATTCCCTGGGCTGTCAAGATTTCTGGCAATGACTCCACTTATATCAGATGTCTATAATAATCAAACTCATAAAAGGAGAGAACAATAACAGTTTCCAGGGTTGGAGGTAGGGGAAGTAGAGATTTGTTGTTCAATGGGTGTAAAATTTTAGTTATGCTAGATGAGTAAGTTCTAGGTATCTGTCATACGACATAGTGCCTGTAGTTGACAATACAGTATGGTACACGTCAAAATTTGTTAAGAGGGTCGATCTCATATTGGAAAGTATTGGATGTAACTACTTCTTTTGATCATGGTGATGGTATCACAGGGTTTGGCATATGTCCAAAGTTATCAAATTGTGCACATTAAGTATGTGCAGTTCTTTGTATACCAGTTATACCTCAGTAAAGCTGTTAAAAATATTTCTGGGATTGCAGGGAAAATAACAATAACAGTTATCATTTGCATAGTGCTAACTACCCTAAGCCCTAAGCCCTCTTCATAAACTAGCAGATCAATCCTCACAAAAACCCCATTAGGTGGGTAGCCTCATTTTCCAAATGAGGAAATGGGGACACAGAGAGGTTAAGTGATATGCCCAAAGTCACACAGCTAAAAATTGACAAAGCTTGGAATTGGACTGGCTGTCCAATTCCAGCTACACTGCCTTCCCAGAAAGTGCCTAGCCTGGCCCAACAAACCTTTTATTAGGTTATATGGTCAGGGACTCTGTTTCAAAAGGCCACTTCCCCTTTAGCGCTACCTCTCTGCCACCTCCCCCTCAGCTCTTCCTTGAGTTAGAACATCTAAGAATTACTTCCCAGGAGATCTTTTAACTGCCTTCATCCTACATTGCTTTCTTCTACTCATAGTTCCTCATTCTCCAGTGTTTCAGGGAGCAAGTGTTCTCCCATCCCAAGGTGAATTTTAAATCACTCCTTCCACCATTCCTCCTTGGAAAAGCAACATCTCCCAACTTTGGCGTATTCCATTTCACCCTCCCCTTCCCTGATGCCCACAAAATGCAGGCATCTGTGGTACAGAGCATGGGCTCAGGGCCAGGATGTCTGGGTTTGAATCCTGGACCTGGACTTTCTCACTGTGTGACCTTGGCAAGTGACTTATCCTCTCTGTGCCATCTGCAACTTGGGGATAATAAGAGTACCCATCCAGTGGGACTGCTATAAAAATTAAGTAAGTAATCAAACCAAGTACTTAGGACAGTGTCTGGCACTCAGTAGGTGTTCTAAATGTCACAGTTATGATTTTTATCTCCTCTATTTGAGATACATTTCAGTTGGCCCCATTGCTCTGTGAATTTGCCTTCTCACTTCCTTCTTTGATCTCAGTGACCAGGTTCACTCTCTAACTCAAAACCTTCAATGGCTCCCTGTTGCTTACCCAGTAAGATGAAATCCCCTGTATCTGGAATGCTTTCTCCCTGCTTCACTGCCTGACCAAGGCCTACCCATTCTTTAAGGCCCAGATTCCATAATGCTTCCTACAGGAAGCCTCTGTGATCTCCCCCCTCAGAAGTCCCTACTTCCTGCTGGAACATGTGGTTCTACCACTCTCCAGCCCTTCTCAATACAACCATCTACTATGTGCTTGTCTTCTTATATGGCAGCCGCTACGTTTCTTCTGCTTCCCCGATTACTACTTTTACGGCCAGGTTGTATTGCATACTTGCTCGGCGCTAAGCACTGAGGTGCGTGCATCGTCTCAGCCAATCCCCATGGAAACCACGAGAGGCATTGCCCACATCTTACAGATGAAGCCTAGAGAGCCTCATAACTTACCCAAAGTCACACAGCTAGTAAATGGCAGAGGCCAGACTTGAAGGCAGGTCTAGCTGATTGCAGCACTGGAACCGTAACTACTGTGCTACGCAGCTGCTTGACTAACTTTGTGTCTTCCCCAGCCCGAATACAGAAAAGTGTGCTGCTGAGGGCTTAGCAGGTACTTAGGAATAATAATGCCAATACCAACAATAATAACAGTTCATTTGAATGCTTACTAGGTGCCAGGCGCCCTTCAAAACACTTTACCTCTGTTAACCAATCCAATCTTCACAATAACCATTTGAGGTAGGTACAATTATTATCCTGTTTTAGAGATGAGGAAACTGAGGCACAAAATCATTAAGTAACTTGCTTCGGGTCACATGCTGCAAATGGCAGAGCTGGGATGCAAACCCAGGAAGTCTGGCCCCAGAGTCTATACTTAGAACTGCCCTGCTGCCTCCTGGCACATCTACTTTGAATGAGTGAATGCATTTAAGTGGGGAAAAATAAAGAAAAAGAACCACATCTTTGGAAATGGGAATTTGACAAACTTGTACTTTGCAGACACCCCCTAAGCCAAATGACAGGAACTGAACCATGACACTCAGCCACATGTCCTATTCTGAGGATGGGCAGTTCAGAAGACAAGAGCAAGGTGCCAATACCCACAGAGAACCCAGCGGGCAGCAAGAGGCACCCAGGCAGCACCTGCCTGCCCAGTCCCCGGCTGCTTCCACCCACAATGCCATGGAGCTTCACTCAGGTGGCCCTGGGCCCTTAGCCGCAACAGTGTAGAAACTTTTTCCGCACTTGCTTGCAGCCTGCTGCCCAGCTGGGGCTTTGTGTCAGGAATGCCAGCACTGAGCACCATGGTGGGCTCTGTGAGCACGAGCCAGTGTGCCCACACAGGTAAGCTCCCACGCAACCTCTAGGCACCTGCCCAACGCATGTGCAGTCAAGGTGCTTATGGTGGGAGCAAGTTAAACACTTCTCTGGGGCTTCATTCAGGAATGGGGCAAATGTGCAAATGGAAGAGAATGGAGAAATAAACAGAGGCCCCTGATGTCCCATCCCAGTACTTGTTCTGGATTCTTTAACTTGGACAAATACTCGTAGTTCTGGTTTTCTCACTGATAAGCATGAAAATTTGCTTTGCTGATTTGGAAGCATCTTATCCTTTCCTTATCGGAACACTTATCAACCTTCACTGCAATTGCTCTTTAAATGGTCATTTCCCAGCAGATGTTAAGGCAGCTCCATAGGAACAAGAATCATGCCTGCTTGCTCATCTCTGTATGCCCAGGGCTCACCTTGCAGATGTTCAAATTTCTGTTGAATAAATGCACAAGTAGATAAATAAATGATCATATCAACAGATCTAGTCAATGGACCAGCTCACTGATAGCCAGTTTTTCTCTCCAAAAGTCTTGATTCCCCTCAGGGTTAGGTGGGATTATATGACTTGTTCTACCAATAAGTTGTGAATGGAGAACATGTATTTCTGGTCTGGGACAGTAACTGTTGGTGCGAGACCCAGAGAGCTTTCCTTTCATCTGTCCGGGTGATTGGCAATTTTCCAGATGATGCGCTTCCTCTCAACCTGGATCCTGTAGTATGAGTGAGAAATAGACCTTTCTTGTTTGAAGCCACCAAGATTTGGAAGTTATTTGTTATTGCAGTAAAACCTAGCCTTTCCTGATTAATAGATGTTCAGTCTACATAAGTTTGTCAGGGGCCTACAGAACGGAAGAGCCCAGGAAGCTATCCTCTAGAACAGCGCAATAGAACTTTCTACAGTGATAGAAATGTTCTCCTAAAGAACTCCATAATGAAAGCTGCTAATTCATTGCTCCTTAAAAATCTTTTAAACTTTGACAAACTATGAAGTAGTGTTTTGTCTTGCCCCATTTTTTTGCCAGCCTGGGTGATTGGGGCTGGCTATCAAAGGCAGACCACAAGATCACTCACAGAATGCACGCCCTGCTTTGTGCTTTAAAATGCAAATGAAAAACAGACATTACTCTTATTAAATGCCATCTGAAACACAGACCTCAATTTTTAGCAGCTTTGGGGAAAAGAGACAATTCAATCTCAATGTAATATTTAGAGATGGAGCTGAACATTCCAAGGCTCCAAATTGCATTCCTTCCAGTCTGCGATTTAAAAAAATTTATCCTAATGATGATGCATTCATTCAGGCTGCTGCCTCCTAGCCCCCTGCAGGAGGAGGCTGTCTCTTGAATCTAATACACTAATTTGCCATGCAAAAGTGCAGCCTCTCCCCACCCACTCGCCTTGACTCTAGGGGAGAACAATTTGTGGTGAGAAGGGGCTGGCTCTATGGAAGAGCCCTGGTTAGGAGAAGCGTCCATGAATGCAGTCATTACCCAATTCATGTGTGCTATTTAAGGGCCCACGGCTTCCTGCCACTGCCACTGGTATACAAAGTTATATTCTCACGAAAGGAAACTATCAATTATTGAGGGCCCATTGTGGCCAGGCTCTGTACTATGTTTTATGTACGGAATCTCACTTAATCCCAAGAGGGAGGGATTATTGGAGTCATTTTTGGAGCTGAGGAAAACTGAGACCCAGAGACCATAAGAAAATTGGTATTCAGATCCAACTCTGCTCAATGCCAAATTTCTGTTTTTCATACAATGTTTAGAATATGTGACATCCCCATCACTCTTTGAACAAAATAGGGGGAAAACAAAGCAGCAGGCTTTTGTGGTGAAAGGAAAGGTCTAGGAAGAAGCCTGAGGAAGGAGAACAAGCACTGAATTAGGAGCCAGAACATGTGGGCTCGAGTTCAGTGTTCACAGGACCCCAGGTGAATGTCTTGTTCTCTCTGGGCCTCATTGCTTCATCCGTAAATGGAAATAGTTCAATGGAGTCACTGCTGTGGTCTTCACAGCTCAATATTTTTGCTGGCCTGGCCTTACAGCCACAAAGACTCCTAATCTTAACCTCAACCTCCCTAGACAATCTTCCCAAAGTTAGATTTTGTTTGTTGCTGCTGCTCTTCAATTAGTAAGGGTCAGGTCAGCGTCAGGGGCGCTGCAGTCACAACCAGTCTAAATCAGGTTTACGGCTTCATTGGGGAAAGAGTGCGACTCAAATACTTGTCATTATTTTTTGTTAGTACACTTTTTATTTTAGAATAGTTTTAGATGTAAAGAAAATTTGCAAGGATAATATAGAGAGTTATCGTATACCCCACACCCAGACTGCTCTATTTTTAGTGTCTTATATTACTGCAGTACACTTGTCACAACTAATGAGCCAGTAATGATGCACCATTGTTAATCAAACTCCACACATTATTTTTCTTTTCTTCATTTTATCTATGCCCTGTTTCTGTCCCAAGATCTCAGCCAGTATACCACATTGCATGTTGTAGTCATGTTTCCTTGGGCTCCTAGAGGCTGTGACGGTTTCTCAGATTTCCCCTATTTTTGGTGACTTTAACAGTTTGAGGAGTGCTGATCAGATATTTTGCAGAAGGCCCCTCAATTTGGGCTTGTCTGTGTGTTTTTCACATGCTTAGACTGTGGTTATCAGTTCTGGGGAGAAAGACCACAGAAGGAAAGCACCATTCTCATCACATCGTATCAAGGGTGTGTACTATCAATGTGATTTACCGCTATTAATATTGATTACATGGCTGAGGTGGCATTTGCCGTATTTCTCCACTGGAAAGGCACATTTTCTCCCCTTTCCATATGGTACTCTTTGCAAGGCAGTCACTATGTGCAGCCCACATGTAAAAGATGGAGAGTTAGCCTCCATTGCCTTGATGGGGGAAGCATTCATTTTTGTAAAGTAGAACCATGCAGGCAAAAACTCTGAGGGAACAGTTTCCAACTCTAAGCTTATTGCTCCTGAAACAGCTGAGCCAAGATGTTGGTGAAATGTAATCATTGTATCCAGCCTTTGAAAGGGACATTCCCTAATGATGAGGGCAAACTGCTCTATAAAAGCAGCATACATAAAGCCTCCTGCACAAAAGATAGTGCTCCGTAGTAAATATTCCTATTTACACAAGACTTTACTGCTCACAACATTCAGTCTCACTCTCGCCTACAAATCAAATGCATTTAAATATTACATATAAAGAGCTTTTAGAAATCACTAAGAAAAAAGCACAATGCATCTTTTCAAATGAGCAGAAGAGATGAAAAATAAAGTCACATAAGGAACACAAATGGATACATGGAAGTAAACATACTTACGTGCATATACGCCAGAGTCTAAAGTGGTTATTTCTAAGGTAGGGGTGGGGATCAAAAAATTATATGGACTCTCATTTTCTACTTTATGCATTTCTGAATATTAAACAAGGGATTTTTTGCCATTATTTTTTAAAAAGCAATAAAATATTCTTCAAGTAATAAAATTATGTTTATTAAAATGTATATGGTATTGTTTCTAATCTGATACTAGCCACACAAGCTGAAGTCTGCTTTAGACTCTGTCTTTCACTTAACTGTTTCTTGCAGCCAGGGAGAACCTGCAGGCTTTGGAAGCAGATGGCTGGTGTGGTGAAACGTGATGCGACTATTTATTTGCATCTCTTAATTGGACATTTAGCATTCAAGGTCACCCCATCTTATATGTTTATAATAAGAAATTACAGATATCATTTTTCTTTGCTAGGTTTTCAAGATTTGGCAATTAAGGCGATGACACAGGAAAACCATTGTTCACCAGGCAATTGTAGTTCTACTTGGCTTTTCACTGGAAAAAACTGGTCGTGTGTAATTTCTGAGGAAGCATCATTATTATTCTACATCCTTTGCTTTGGTTGTTAAGTAAATATATATGTAGACAACTTCTGGATGAAGGCATTGTTACATCGAAGACCATTTTGGCAGCCCAAGGGAATCACAATTAAATCTGTCATCTCTTTATAACTTGTATCATGGAATGAGAAAAATTAAGAATAACTGGATCCAAAATTTTATTTTAAATGTAAAATAAATTTATCTTCTTGAAAAGATGATACTTAAACAAAGACACTGATATTTTGAGGTGTTCAAATAAGAGAAAAATAATGTGGTATTAAAAGCCAACATATCACTGGTGAGTAATAAGCATGTAATAGAAAGTGTGATCCTGACGTGTGCTCTTGAAACGCGAGGAGAGAGAAGAGTGTGAGAGCTGCTGACCAGGCAGCAACAACACCGCTTCTGCTTTGTGTCCAGAGAAAGAGTCTAAGATGAACACAGACGGCAGCAAGAGAAATCAATGCCCACTTATTTTAAGGTGTGATTTTATGTGCAGGAAAGGTGCTCACAGGAGTGCTATGCATTTATTCATCTGACAAAGGCTAGAGCCGTGGTCACCGCCTTGACCTGGGAGGGATTGAATTAGCTTTGAAGTTATTGTTCTGGGCCTCTGAATAACTTCTAGTCTGCTGTTCACTGAAGAGCTGAAGAAAATACGTTTGCACACATAATGAAACCTCTTCTATCATCAAGTTTTTATTTACCTGTCAGGACTGAGCAGCCAAAATAACTTGAGAAGCTACTGAGAATATGAGGGAAGTGTGTGATGGAGGCTTAAGGCAGGTGTGTGATTTCGGCCATCTTAGAGACAGACAAAGATTTCAGAGCGTTCTTTCAGGAAATCCCATTGGAAAAATCGTTTGGAGTATTTTTTATTTTTTTGGTATTTTTTGGGCGGGGGGCAAGGACTTGGTGCTGACTCTGTTTGGAACATTTAAAACTTTTGTATACCATTTTTTAACAAAAATTTTTTCCTACAAATTTCACTCAGAAAGAGTTGAGATGAAAGAGAGGAGCCCTAAAATTATTTTACCAATTCCAAACCTTCAAACCACATCAGAATATTTTTATTGGAAAGCGTTACCCAATTTGGTTACAATCTTTCTTTCCACAACAGTGGACTACCAAGCTGAAAAACAACCAGGTTGTGATAGGCAGAAACTTCTTTTTTAATCTGGGAGAGACTAGTTAAAAATAAAATTCAGTAAAGTGTCTAAATCAGATCCTCATGATCTCTGAAGTTCTGATTCATTGTCAAAACCCAGTCTAAGAAATGTCTTTAATTCCCGGGCAGTCTGTTTTGGAGAGCAATCTCCTCAGATGCACACTCCTTATAGCCAAATGCTCAAATGATTCATTTTCCAATTTCTTGCACCAACTTCTGCCAGAAAATGGTTTTCATGTCCTACTAAGCTATTGGAGTTTCTGTTAATATATCTGATAATGTAAAAAAATACTGCTGCCATTGGGAATCAAAAAGAATCAAAGACAGTCTCCCCAGGAAGATCAAAGGGTATACCAGCTGTCTCAGGTGTCTGGCTTTTAGCAAACTTGGAAAGTTTGTGGTCCCTTGGGCTAAAGACATTTTGATGAATTGTATGCTCAGTAGGCATCTGGTATGTCATAGCCCACATCATCTCTTTTCCAAACCCTCACCACCCACAAAATAAATTGTCCAAACAGGCATCTTCCGTGTTTTAGTCAAACAAAGACATGTGAGGCAGTAAAAGCCACTAGAAAGAAAAATACTTTCAATTAAAAGATGTCCCCCACACAAAACCTTCAGTTATTTGCACATCACTATTGAGACCTTTGTCATAACCTAGGACCACTGTACAATTAGGCTGAACCATATAAACTTACCAATAATTGGACCCGACCTACAAAACCAGAAATTTTGGATGGTTCAATTTAATATTACTTACTTAATTTTTTTCTTCAATTTGACTAACTTTAAAACGTCGTATTTAATTCAACAATTATACTTCTTGATATTTACGCAAAGGAGTTGAAAATTTATGTCCACACAAAAACCTTCACAGGCAGGTTTATAACACCTTTATTCGTAATTGCGAGAACTGAGATGCAATCATGATGTCCTTCCTTTCTCATAGGTGAGTGGATAAATAAACTGTGCATCCAGACAATGGAATATCATTCAGTACTAAAAAGAAATGATCTCTCAAGCCACCAAAAGACAAGGAGGAGACTTAAATGCATATCACTAAGTGAAAGAAGCCAATCTGAAAAGGCTACATACTGTATGATTCCAACTATATGACAATCTGAAAAAGGCGAAACCATGAAGACAGTAAAAGGATCAGTGGTTGCCAGGGGTTAGCAGAGAGAGAGGGAGGAGCAGGAGGAGCACAGAGGATTTTTAGGTCTGCGAAACTACTCTGCACGATACTGTAATGGTGGACACACGTCATTATACATTTGTCCAAACCCATAAAATGGATATTACCAATGATGAATCCTAATGTAAACTCTTTGGGTGGTAATGCTATGTCGGTGTAGGTTCATCAGTTGTAATAAATGTCCCGCTGTGGTGCGGGGTGTTGATAACAGGGTAGGCAATGTATGTGTTGGGGGAGGGGATACAAGGGAACTCTCTGTACCATTCTCTCAATTTTGCTGTGAACCTAAAACTGCTCTAAAAAGATAAAATATATTTTAAAAAAAACAAACAACAACTTTAAATCAGTACCAAGTATGTTAGTCCTTGAGCATACTGTGGTAGAAAGTCTCCAGATGCGCCCACCAACGGTTCCTTCCCTCCCTGTACATTCACGCTGCTTCTCTCATCAAGTGGTAGAGTCCATTTCTCCTTCCCTTGGTTCTAGGCTGGCCTTGGGACTTTCTTTGACCAACAGAACGTGGCAGGAGTGAAGCAGTGACAGTTCTGAGCCTAGTCTTTATGAGGCTTCCAGCTGCCACCTTGCTCTCTGAAGAGGAGCCAGCCACTAGGTAAGAAATCTGACTACCAGAAACCACCCTGCTGTGAAGAAGCCCAGATGCTGTTTGCTCAGGGAGGTCATGTGCAGGACAACTGAGGGACCTGGCAGACAGTAAGAACTAGGGCCCCAGACATGTGACTCCAGTTGAACCATCTTGGCCGGCTCTCAGCAATTTAAGTCATCCTGGCTGAGGTCCTAGACACCGTGAGGTTCTGATGAGCCATTTTTGCTGTAACCTATCTGAATTCACAGCCTACACAATCGATGAGTGTAATAAAATGTATGTTGCTTTAAGTCACTAAGTTAAAGGACAGATAATTGAAACACTCTGCTCAAGGAGAGATGCCTCGTGGTTAAGACCACAGATCCTGGAGCTGGACTGCTCCAGATCTCAGCTTAGCTACTTTCTGGCTGTGAGACCCTGGGTAAATTATGACTGTGGTGGTCCCCAATGAACCACACCTCCTAGTATTCACACCTTTGTGCAATCCCCCTACACTGACTCTGGGCTTGACTGTGTGACTTGCTTTGGTCAATGGGACATTAGCAAGTGTGACACAAGCAGAGACTTGATAAACACTTGCACAGTGGGACTTATCCTATTGGAACGCTTGCTCTTGGAGCCCTCAGCCACCCTGTAAAGAAGTCCAGCTGCCTTGCCGAAGAGATCACATAGAAGAAGAAACATATTCCCAGCTGGCCCCAGGTATTCCAGCCAGCCAAAGGCAGGCACCAGACGTGTGAGTGAACAAGAGCAGAACCACCCCGCCGAGCTCAGCCCAGATCACAAATCAAAAATTAATAACAAATAATTATTGTTTAAAGCCTAAGTTTAGGGAAGGTTTGTTATGCAGCAATAAATAAACAAAACAGAAATAATATCTATGAAATCATAAATGTGATTAAATAATATTTTCCCTAGCACACATTAAAATTTTAAAAAAGTCAATCAATGTACCACCTAAAATTCTTATATACCACCAAATAATTTACTTATCAGATTTTGAGAAACACTGGTTTTAACAGGACAACAATAATGATGATAATAAGTGTAATAGCAATCAATAATTGAGTATCTACTCTTTTCCAGACCTCAGGCTAAATGGTTTATATGCATGACCTAATTTGATCCTCCTAACAACCAGGTAGGTGCTGTTATGATTCTCATTTTGTAGATGAAGAAGCTTGGAAAGGTTAAATATTAATAATTTGCCAAAAGTCACATGAGGGTTGCCTTTGATGACTCTTACATCTTTTTTTATGGAATAGAAATGCCCCTCCATCTGAAAGAAAATGAATGAGATCTACTCCATGTATAAATGTGTTTCTCTATTTTTAAGTTATGAATTGCTGACATCTTTGCTTATATCATATTCACGATCTGCTTCAGGTGAAGAAGCTTGGGCTACAGACATGCTCCTCACCCTCCCACCACCTGCCCACCTCTGCTCCTGCTGGGGGCCTGTCAGGACCAGGGCATTGTCCTCCTTAGAGTCATGCTGGCTCTAATAACCAACAGGAGTCATTGCACATTTATTATGTGCTCAGCTTTGTGCTGAATGCTGGAGTGGGAATGGAAGGTTGAAAAGAGATTCAGAATAACTGCAGAATAGGGTTCCAGCCCTCAAAGAATTTGTGTATTTGTTAAGGAGACCAGACTAGTTCACACACCCAAAATAGTCACTAGACAAAGTAAGGCCATTTGAAATGATGTGCTAAATTACACAGAACAGATATGCTACAGAAGTTGGGAGGGAAGGAAAAAACCCTGGAGGATGAATGGAAAAAACAATTCTTGCCTGCCTCAGAAGTAAGCGCAGGTTTTACAAAAATTGGAGCTGAGAGGACAGGGCACTCTAGGTAAAACACCCCAGGAAAGTATGTGGTGGTGAAAACAATCATGAAACAAAGAGACAGATTGGGGATGAAAACTGAGTTTGGATCTATAGGCCACAATGACTGAACAAAGACCATGTTAAATTCACCTCATGTCCCCTGCCCAGCTCAGGGCCTGGAACACAGTAAGCGCTCATTGAATAAACATGAGTCAGGCATGGAGAGGAGGGTCCTCTCCACGGGCAGGGGAAAAAGTGACCTGTGGAGTACTTGTGGGTGGAAGGCTGGATTGCAGAGAGGAAGACTGGGAGGTGAGGAAGTGTACTTCCAAGGACCAGGCAGAGATAGATCCAGAGGCCACGCTCATGACCTTACAGGAGGGGTCTTAGGGGCAGTCCAAGGATCCCAGGCCTAGAAGAGAGCATCCTATCCTCTAACGGACCCTGCTGGCCTGAGACAAGGGCTTCCCTGCTCTGTCCCAGCAGGTGTCAGACATAGAAGCTCACCCCACCTACTGAGGGACACAGGAAACTCACAGCAGCTTCCTTCACTGGCCTCAGACAGAGCTCAGCAACCAATTTCTCCCTTCAGAAACTGCCCTTGGCTTCACGATGACCCACTTCTTCCCTCCCGCAATGACCATTCTCTCCCACCTCCCATCTTTGCCCTGGGTCTGGCCGGCAATCAGTTTCTGAATCCAGCATGAAGAAGCAAGGAGGATCCCCAGCTACTCGGGAGAGGACTGAACACTCACTGTGCTTTGGAGGTCTCTAACGTCTCCGTCAGACCATGTGATCTGTGTGTCTTCTCCAATGTCTTTTGCCTACATGCCACACCCAGTGCCTACCATGGTGAGACGCTTCTGGTGTCCAGAGTCAGCAAAATCCAAGCAGGCTTTCTGGCTTCCTGACCGACTGAACGCTCCCAAGCACCAGCACAACGTTCTCACTCTGTTCTTCAGGGAACAGTGAGCTTTGGTTTGAGGTTACCTCAAAGGAAAAACAATCTGATGTGTGATAAGCCTCTTTGGCCGCTGGCAGAACAAGGAAGGCCTATCAGACCCGGGCTCCCACTGAACAAAGCAGGGCTTTGCTAGTGGGTTAGGCTAAAGCATAGCCCTAGTTTTTGGTGAAAAGAAACCAGCTGAAACTCCAGGCCAAGGCTGACACCTGGGAAACCTTCTAGGAGAATTATAAGTAAGCGAAAGAAGTCATTCTTGGGGATGTGCGGAACTAGAAAAGCAATTTCATAAGCGTATACATTTCCAACAGCACCTCTGCAAAAACAGCTCAATTTGAGATATTCGTTTGCATCAGAATAGTCATGAATATTCAAAAGTCAGCCAGTGTTTCAGAACCATTGTCTATTCCTGGCGCTTTCATCTTCCCCTTGAAAAGCAGATCATGGGTTTTCAAGAAAGGTGGGCTCGGCTGGTCTTGGCATTGCTATGCTTAGCAGGAAAGGGGATGACTATTTTCTGTTTCTTAATATTAAAAAAAAAAAGCCTCAGCTGGTGTTAAATCTTTGCTCTTTCTTCTGATCAGGATAAGGAACATGCCAAAGACCTTGAATCTGGCCTAGGGATGTACTTTTCAAACGGCTGGGCAGAGCTTTCTGTGTCTGCACACGCAGGTTTCTTAAAGAGAAAATCCTGCCAGGGTCACGAGCCACTTCTGTGGGATGTACACAGGACTGAGACTTGGGAGATTCCCATCATACTACTCAGGTTCTCTAGGTTGCTTTGGCCAAGCCACTTATCTTTTGTACCTTAGTATTTACTTAATATTTTGCACCTTAATTGGTCAAATAAAGGGTCGTATGTATCCGTCCTCCCTCTCTTCTTTTGCCTGGGTTTTACAAAGCTAAACAAGATGATACTGTGCAGATGAAAGTGTTTCAAACTCCTTGGAGGGAAAGCAAGAGCCATGGCCAAGTCAGCGGTGTCTGTCATCTAGTGAAGATTTCCTGGCCAGAAAACAATACAATCTTACGATTCACAAGGTATTCTCTTAGACGGTTTTCATGTTGCCATTTGAAAAACAAACAACCAAAAAATTAAATAAATAAAAAAGGAGACTCATTAGTCTACCATTTGCTGAGACGATTGACAGCTATTCCTAGTTTTCTTTGCTAAAATTTGATTTCCCCAACATTTCTTCCTTACGCTCCAAACTGATAAATGGCTCAATAACAGGTTTAAGGTGGGTTATGAGAGAAGGAGACGTAGGAAGCTTGAATTGACACAGAATTAATAAGGTATTCATCTTTTTGCCCCCACCATATTCCAGCTGAAGTTCATTTTATGGTCACCTAATCTCTGTCTAAATTGTTCAATTTATGTGCCAAAGTCTTGATGGTATCTCTTTAAGGCCGTCAGAGGAGCCTTATGTCAATTCAGAACTAAAGTCATGGTTACGAAAGTGCCTTTGGTGAAAAATGACAATGTGGGAAGTCTTACCTGTTCTCTTGCAATTATTTCCGCATTCAATTTGCAAGATAAAAGATGAGTGCCTCTCCACCCACCTACACCTCTGCCATCAGGCTGTGCTCTTTCTATTTATTCCTTGGCATCCTCAGGTTGGCCTCAAATCGCTGCATTCAGCCCTTGAATGTTAGCGCTGGGGAGGACTTGGGAGATTTTCTAGCCCAGCTACAGCAGAGGACCTGAGCATCCCAAAGACAGAATTGTTCAAAATGAAGAGTTTTATTAACCAGGCATTTTATAAAACAAAACAAGGCTGGGCGTGGTGCCTCACACTCGTAATCCTAGCACTTTGGGAGTCCAAGGTGGGAGGATTGCTTGAGGCCAAGAGTTCAAGAACCAGCCTGAGCAACATAGCAAGACACTGTCTCTACAAAAAATAGAAAAATTAGCCAGGCATGGTGGTGCGTGCCTGTAGTTCCAGCCACTTGGAAAGCCGAGGCAGGAGGATTGCTTGAACCCTGGAGTTCAAGGCTGCTGTGAGCTATGATGATGCCACTCCAGCCTGGGCAATAGAGCAAAACCTTGTCTCAGAAAAAAAGAAGATGCATTGCTGTTATAAGAATGAAAACGATCTAAGTGAAAAGTAGAAGTCTGGGGATGGGGTCCATCAGGATGGGGAGGGCATACTGCCCCCTGGATTGGTGGAGAACAAACACCTCAGCTTCCATGCTCCTCAGTGGGGCAATTACTGGGTGTGTTCTGCACAGTTCCAGAAGTCCCCAGAGAAACTGACCTCTTGCTACCCACAGCAGCTCACTCTTTACTGGCTTCCCCGCTTCCCCATGCCCTCCCAGTGCTTCCTGAGATCACCTCCCAAATAAACCGCTTCCACCCAATTCCTTGTCTCAAGGTCTGCTTTTGGTAATGGGGAAGTTCACACATCAGAAAGCCATTCTCCTTAGAGGAGTGATTCTCAACCAAAGGTGATTTGGCCCCTCAGAAAACACCTGGAAAAATCTGGAGACATTTTTGTTGTCACAGCTTGGGGAGGGGGTGATGCTGGCATGTCATGGGTAGAGGCTGGGGATGTGGCTAAACACCCTACGATCACAGGATAGCCCCCCACAACAAGAATTATCAGGCTCAAAACGTCAGTAGTGTCCAGGGTGGGAGATCCTGCCTTAGAGTATGTGTTCCTCGTGTCTCATACAATCAGCTCAACTTACTAGCTTAAAAATTGTACACGGGTCCATTTTTGGATGATGAGCTCCCAAAGAGGAACCATCTAGGCCACCCCATCGCCTCTTCTTTTGTAATAATAGAAGCGTTATTTTCTGGAGTGTGGTAGTGGTGTGGCCCCTGCAGCTACAAATGTGACAGTGGTGATATTGAAGGGGACAGGCTGGCATTCAGTTAGGGCAGCGTGGATCATGATTGGCAACTTCAGGGATACCACAGAGGTCTGCAGGCAAGGCACCAGGTCATTCATATGTTAGGGCCGGCAACCACTGCAGTGCAATTGAACATATGCATATTAGATGCTAAATTAATTTTGGGGTTAATTGCGCTATTTTTAACAAAATTTATCTAAACTCCTAAAACAGTGTTAAATGCACCTACATAGGTTCCAGACATTCTAAGTAAACATAATATTGTATTGTAGCTCATTTTACAGATGAAGAAACTGAGGCTTAGCTTAAGAAAGCCGTTCTGCATCACATAACTAGCTAGGGGCCAAATCAGGACTGGAACACAAATATCTGAACTCCTACCCCATTACTCCTTCACCCAGGGGCAGACAGCAACATATGGGAGAGCCCGGTATTTTATTGCTGGGTGGATTATATAAGCCTAGCAGATGGCTAACACTGAAGCCAGCAGTTTTTCAAAATTTCCAAATCCTAAGAAGTGTCAGTCTCATTGCCGTGAACAGAGCCCATCTTCCCTTGTACCTTCAAAAGGGTAGCTATAACAACACAACACACACGCACACACACACACACACACGCACACCCCACAGTCTTTATGCTGGAAAACAATATAGGAAATTAAGGTTTAAGAAACTTTTAAAACTCCAGGTGAATGTCAAGAGAGAAAAGTGAAATCAAGCTTATACTACTAAGAATCTGGAAGAACTCTGTCTCAGATTTCTTAAGAAGGTACCATAGATACCTATAGAAAACATCCAATAATCAAAAAGAGTGCTTTAAAGAATCATACAAGGGGCTTAATTTTATGGACAAGGAACCTGAGGCACAAGGAAGATAAGGAGCACGTGCAAATCCACTTGGCAGGAGCTAGAATATTCTCTGCCCATTACTGTAGAACACTCCTGTGAAGCCAATTCTCTAATATGGTTCTCATTTAAAAAATGATAGTCATCAAATATTGACATAGTTCTCAGCTAGAGTGTTTATGTGCAATCCAAGAGGAAAAAGGAAGAGGTGAAATAAAACGTATTGTCTTACAGGGATTTCTGAGTTCTTTTCTTCTATAGTCATCTACGATTTCAATTCACTCTATGGTTTCATGAAGAAATAGATTCCTACCAAGTTCTGGATTACAAACTTGGGAAAGCAGTTAGCATTTACTAGAAATGAAATAAACATGTGATACGTAACCACATAGTCTTTGATCCTGTAGGAGACAGGTGAGAACAGCTGAATTTTTGCTTCTTCACTTTAATTAGAAAATCAATGCAAAGCAACTTATTTTTTTAGCTCATTGATATTTTTTCTTAAATTTAGGGAAAATGACTAGAAAATTCATGTGTTGGGCTTTTACAATTTTTTTATTCTAACTAGACTCCACAGCACTTGAATGCTAGAAACAGAGCAAAACTAAGTGGCTCAAAACAATAAGAAGGCATTATTTCTTATGGATTGTGGGTTGACTGGGTGGTTCTTCTGCTGGTCTTGCCTGGGCTCCCTATGGAAGGTCACCTAGGCTGCTGGGCCTCCTCTGTGTGGGCTTTCACCTGTGCTTCTTCATGACATAGTGGCCACAGGGCAGTGTTCAAATGAGCACAAACAGAAGCTGCACAGCCGGGCGACGTCTAGGCTCCAGAGTTTGCACATCACTTCCACATTCCCTTGGGCAAAGCAGGTCACAGGGCCACCCCAGTTTTAAGAGGGGGTAGGCTCCACCTCTGGATGGAGGAGCAGCAAAGTCACCTTGCAACAAAGATCCAGGAGTAGTGGTATTGGATGACTTTGTGCTTGTAACACAATCGACCACAATAGCCCTCACCTCGCCTCACCCACATCTTGGACTGTGCTTTCGCCATGTTCCACTTTCACTTCACAAATCTTCCAGCCATTGCATGAAGTAAAAATAGCCTTGTCACACAGCCAGTGACTGCTGGAGAATCTTGCAGTAAGCCAGTGAGCAACGGGCTTGTGCCCAAAGTAAGGCAGAGACTCAAAGCCATGGACAAATTCAGAAAGAGCCATTTTCTAAGAAAGAAGCTAACAAGAACCCATATGCCATGATCTTTCTTCCCTGAAATAGTTCATCCAAATGTGAGGCTTTGGAGTTGTTTTGCTTATGGTTATCACAGTCCCGAAACCAGGTTATCTGAATCGTGGCATGTGGCAGCCACGGGGATGTGCCGCTCAGATCTCCCTCAAGAGAGAACCTGCTGGGATGAGGGCAGTTAGCTGACAGTGTCCACCTGCCACACCCTTGGGATTCACAAGTTTTCTTGCGAGGACAGGGTCTCCTCGGGCTGCCCCAGGTAATGACCGAGCATAGTGGAAGTACCAGAGAGCAGGGACATTTCTCTTCTGGGCTTCCCCATAGGTCTGGCTGAGATTTCTTAGAGCTAACTGTTCATGTATCATTTAAGAACTCCTTTCGTCCCCTCAAGGTCAGAAAAATATTAATCTATACTTTTTCCTAATAATTTTAAAGTTTTGCTTTTAAAAAGCAAAAGACTTTCATTCATCTGGTGATTCTGGGGTATGGTGTGAGGTAGGAGTCCGGTTTCACTTATATCCGCACGGATAAGCACATTTTTAGCTCCACTTATCATGGAGAACATCTTCTCCCCACCACCAAGCCCGCCCTGCCGCATATCGAAGGTGCCTGTGTAGGCCTGTGGCAGAGCTCTCTCTTGTAATCTGCTGTCGTGCCAGTACCTACCACCCCGTGTCTGTTGCAAAGCTTCAGAAGCAGGTGGGTTATCTGTAGGGTAAGCGTCTCCTTATTCTCCTTCGGCAGAAACACCTTCGCTATCGCTGTCACCTCACTCTTCAGATAAATTTTAGAATCAGCCTTGAGTTCTATGAAAAACCTTGTTGATGTTTTGCTTGGGATTGCATCGAGTCTGTAGATCAACTTGGGGAGATTTAACTTTTTTTCTCGGCCTGTTCTCATATGCCTGTCTGCCTGCTGTTCTGCATCCAGACGTGGGGGAATCGACGACTCCTTATATAGACCTCACTTCATTTGTTTCTCAGCTTCCTTCCTTACTCCCAGGTCTTCTCATTCTGAGCGTCGAGACTTTGAATCCGTTCCAGAGATCAATTCACTTCTTTGCTGAACCTTAAAGGACATTTTTTTTCGTTTATATCTTTACAATTTTTCTGATGAATATGCATTATTATTGCCATAAAACGGACAAACAAAATGGTTATCTCATCCCCTTGGTGCCAACTTCAAGTCCAGCAGTGAATTTCTGACAGGATCAGCCTACGTGCCCAGTATGCGCTCCCAGGTCAATGGCAGGCGCTGGCGACCACACACATTTGCCTGATGCATCTCGTCCTTGGGACCCTTCTCAACACAGCCCCTCAGGCAGCCGCTGCCAATTCATTGGAGTTTAGCACATGAGGATCATTCATTCTTCCTTCTGGATCTGTGTTGCATGAATAATTCTGAGGAAGACAGTCCTGGTTGCTGGAAAGAGCACTGGACATGGAGCCAGGCCCCCCAGGGTGCAGGTCTGGCTCTGCCACCTTCTAGCAGAGGACTTTTTTCTTGGGACAGCCACTCCCCTCACCCTCAAGCTTCCTCTTCTGTGCAGTAGGGAAGTTGACCTAAGTGCTCTCCGAGGCGTCTGCCTGCTGTAGCACCTGATGTGATTCTAAAGTCTGTTTTTCCCCAGGCACTGACAGGGGCGTGAAAAAATAACAATAATGATAATAATGCCACATATCGAGGGCCTCCAAAGCACTTTGCATGTATTATTATTCCATTCGCTGCTCATAATATCTCATGTTGGTATTGTTCTCCCCATTTTACAGACGGAGAAACTAAGGATTACAGAAGGAAAGTACCTTGTCTGAGGCCATCCAGCAAATCAATGGATGCAGCTTTGAACCCAAATCTGACCATGGCAAGTGCTACCTATGTGCTGCCCGTGTCCCCACAGCACTCTCTGTTCCAATGCATTCTGCTGCAAGCGTCGGCCACTCTCCACTCGAGGGCTTTCTCCCATCCCAGTGGGGCAGCCGGCGTTCCAGAAGCAGAGGGACTTAAGGCCCTGGAAGTAGCTCTCATACAGTGACAGATGGGAGTTGGAGGGTACATACCCCAAGGCCCTCAGCTCTTGGTCGGGATGACTCTGAGGCATGTTTGTTCCCTTCCCTGTCCCACTTCCTCTCTCCCTCACCTTTGCTTCCTGGGATCATCTCTGTTCCCCTGGCCCCCTCCAAATTTCTTCCACTTAGATTTTTGTCTCAGCATCTTGTTCCTGGAACTTAAACCAAGATACCCTTGCACACCAGGCTATGCTGCCATGAATACTGGACAGGTGTATCCTAGCAGAAAAATACATTTAAAATTAGTTTTTTAGGTTCTACTGAGTTCCCTTTAAGTTTGAACTGTGTATGCCAGTTATCTCGAGGTCTGTATTCCCTGAGAGAGGAGAGTTAGGGGCACTCAGGTCTGTAAAACTACAAAGGCCATGTGGCCTCAGAGAGTAGACCCCTGGGCTCTTGTTCTGCCTTCAAGCCACTTCCCTAGGCCGTGGCCACAGACAAGTGTCGAACCTCTGAGGCCTACTTCTTCATTCGTGAACAGAAAGCTCTGTGATTCTGACTCTGAGATTCCAGATCTTGGACTCAAGATAACCAGCACAGACTGGCTGGGACAGCTAAGGCGGGATTGCATCACTCTGTGCAGCTGACAGCTTTGCATAAAGGAAGTACAGGCCTGCACACTGGCAGGCAAAAAAGGTGAAAGCACAATACTAAACAAGGAAATAAGATGGATAGAGATAAAGGGCCGTGCAGTCAGTCCCAGGTAAAAATGTTCATTATAATGCAGCCTTTTGGAGAAAGATGGAACAGGAATCCCACAACCACAATGTGCTCAGAGCTAAATATGCAGCTATTATGCTGATTTTCAAAGAACCGTCATATTCAATTATACCTCCGAGATATTTCTTTTCATCTACATAATACTTTCACACATTTAATAACCTCTTTTTAGAATCAATATCATTTTTTAGTGGCAGAGGCATTACTGAATGCCATGTCCTCCAACCCTGTCTTGGTGATGGCTGTTTGTGGGATCAGCTGCAATAACTCTTGCCATTTTACACAAGGAATTTGCGAAGATGAAAAGATCTCTGGTAGAACTTGAAAACAAAGCGAACATCCCATGTGACTTTTCTCTCCTGAAGTTCTCTGTGACTCCCTGCCTGCCATCAAGCTTGGGCTTCGACGTTAATTTTTCCATCTGCTTTGGCTGCAGGTAATTTGGAGACACTGACGTCATCAGACCATCTGTTCAGTAAAACCACAGCAATGCTTTCCTCCCGAGTTGTTTATGCCTTGACAGCTACTCTGGGCTATTTTCAATATACTCTGGGCAGAGACTAAATTGTGTTCCAAATAGTCCCTTAGCATGGAATCAAAGTTAATTCCTTTTGGAATCATATATATAAAAAAAGAATCGGGTGCAAATAGGGTTATTAAAACTCATGGTTAATCCTGACAAAGGAAAGCAGAAAGTTTGCATATGAGTGGTCAGACAGCATGATGTTTTTCTTCCTGATGACTTCTGACAGACTCAATTTGTCCAACCTGATCATTCCAGCTATGCCCAGGGCCTGGCACGGTGAAAGTGCTAAATAAATTTTGTGGGATGAACGATCAGTATTTCTTTTTTCTAAGGCGCTCTTGAATAAAATCCATTTATATATTAATATATTCTTTCCAGTCAGCTGTCTTCCTGTGCCCAGGAAGAACTGGGAGTTAACTGTCACTTCCTCTTCAAGAGGAACGTGGGAGGGCTGCAGAGGAAACAGGTTTCACCACTCCAAGACCCAAAGAGACCCCATTACACATTTGCAGAGTCAGAGATGCCTCCAGAACGCAGTAGATATTCCTTTTGAATTCCCACAATGTGAAAACGATAGCAAATATTGAACCAAAAGCAAAATTGACTTGGATTCAGGACCAATTTTAGTGCAAATCATGAAGAGCGGGTCTACTTCTTGAAACAGATCTTAGGAGAGACGAGTATGACCATCATGTCTCACAAGTGATTTGACATCATAGAGTGTGCTACGTTACACAAGTATTCTGAGATCCCCTTGCTTTGCCTGGATGCTAATTTCAATTTCCATATTTAAGAACCTCCTTCCACTCTTATCCCTTTCTCCTCCTCTTCCTCATTCCCTTCCCACACTAATTCGTGCCTAAGTCCTGTTGATTCTGCCTTCTAAGAATAGTTCTTAAATCCTCCCATTTTTATTGTCTAACCTAGTATTATCTTAGATTAAGTTACATTCATCTCTCATCTGGAGGTCACTGGTCTTTTTACATCCATTCTTGTCCCCTCTAATTTGTTTTCCACATGTTACAATGTAAATTTGATCACATTACCCTCCTGGTCAAAGGCCTTCAATGATACACCATTGTTTCTAGAATGAGGATCACAATCCTTAGTATGTCCTCCAAGGCTCTGCAGGGTTGTCCTTCTGGCTCCCTCCTGCCACAGGTCCTTTGCACATGACATTTGTTCTTCCTGGTCACTCTTCCCCTGGTTAATGGCTACCCATTTTTCAGATCTCAATTCTTTCCAAGTTTCTTATTGAACTGATCACGGTCTTGTAGACCAAGCCTGGTCCCTCTGTCTATACATTGTATATGCAAATGTAAAAATTAGACATTTACTTGTATGGTTTGCAAGACTGCAAGTTCTTCCCTAGTATTCACTTTCACCTTCTTTTTTGGTAATAGAACCCCCAATTTTAGCAAGGCACATAATTTAAAAACCTCTCTTACAGCTGGGTGTGGATGTGTGATCAAATTATGGACAAAGATTTGTAAATGGAAGTAGTGTGTCCATTTTCCAGGGCATTCCCTTCTTTATACCTTTCTCCTTCCTCTGGCTGGAATGCAGACAGGACAGCTGGAGACTGCACCATCACCTTGGACTATGAAGTGGAAGCCACATGCTGGGGATAGCGAACAACAAGATGGAAGGAGCCTGAGTCCCTGACACTGTGGGGCTCTATATCAACACTGGACTACTTACATTGACACGAGAGAGAAGTAGCCTTCTATCTTGTTTAAGCCATCTTCTTTTTAGTTTATTTCTTTCAACTTGAATTTGAATCTAATTCAAATTGATTCAGTATGATTAGTATGTGTCCCCCATCAGACCATAAGCTACATGAGGGCAGGGACCCTCTCTGTTTGGATGGTATTTATATTCCTAGGACCCACCAGGATGTCTGGTATCCAGTAGACACTCAAATGTATATTTGTAGAAAGAAAAAGTGAGGAAACAGCATATACAAAGAGATAGACATGAGAGGGGGACAATACAGTCAACAGAGGCCAGGTCATGAGGGCCTATGTGTCATATCAAGAACAAGGCAGATTTTACCCTGGTAGCAATGAAGGTATATCAAGTGTTTTTTGTCTGTTTGTTACGATATAATGTAATGATATGATATAACGTATTTGAGCTATATCATAGTGGTTGCTATGAGAAAGATGGATGGCAGGGTAGAGACATAGAAACCATCCAGTCAGTGTGGGGTTAAATAATGATGAAAGTGGGTGTTTGCAGTAATCATTAGTATTTTGTCAATGTCCAGATTCCCTCTCAGGCCATGCAGCAGGATCGTACTTCTAGGTTTCCTTATAGTTTAGTGATGCCATGTGATCAGTTATAGCAATTGAGTTGTGAGCATGAGTAATGTCTCTCACTTCCAGGTTAAGCATTTAATTGCCAGCACAATACCCTCTGTAGTGTGCTTTCCCTCTGCCTTGGCAACCACCCGCATTCCTGACAGTGGCTGCTCTGTCTACCCGGGTCCCAGACATAAGACAACATGAATCAGAGTCCCCAGCTAACACAGAAAGGACATGGAGTGTGAGTGAAAAGTCAATCCTTGAAGCTGCTGAGATCTTAGGATGTTTGTTACAGCAGCATATCTTAACCTGTCCTGACCGATACATCAGTCAATGTCCACTTTTGGCAATGCTCTGGGCATTGGCCACCAGAGAAATACACAACTGAGATAGAATAAAACATTTTGATATCAATGAAACAGAAGAAAAAGTTTTAAAATATTGTCCTCTCCATTTTCTAAAATTAACAATCAAAATCACTCCATTTTCTTGACAAATCTTTGATGTCAACTTCTGGAAATGTTATTAGAAACCCTGGTTGCCATTAAATTAATTAATCATTGAAGAGCAGTTCTAAAAATGACATCATTTAAAGCCACACATGTCTTTCCACTTTCCATGGTGACTTTGAATCTTCTGAATAACCTGATTCAAGTAATATTTCTTGAGTATTACTGACATGCAGTATCCAGTGTGCTGGATGTGAGTGTACAAACAGCAGTAACACAAAGCCCATGCCTTTTAGGTGCTCACAGTCTGGAAGCAGAGATAGGCACATAAACAAAAATTAGTTAATCTTTGTAGCTCAGTTTTCTCATTATTAGATAGGGATAATTATAGTACCTGCCTCTTGAGTTGCTAAGAGAGTTGAATGTAAAACAGAAACATAGGATATACTTAATACATGCTAGACAAACAAACAAATATGGAGTAATCAGGGTTATTATGGAGGAATTCATAAGGTGTCACGTGGGCACCCATGGAGGAGGAATTAACTAGAGAATGGCAGAGTAGTGTACACTACACATCCCATCGTCTCATATCCCATCAGTCCATCTTGGGATCCCCTGAAGCTACATGGACATTTTCTCTGCATGCTGAGAGCTTTGCTCCTCTCTGCGTCTGTGCCTGAAGAAGAGCTTTCTGTGGCACCAGCGTGGGTCTTGCTCCACTTGTGCTTAGGACAGCCTGGAAGTGCTGGGGATTTGCCACCCCAAAGGCAATTCTCAACCAGTGAAGGAAAGAGTTGGCAGAGAGACACCCAGCTTCCCTGTCCCCCAGAGGGACAATTCTGGGCATGCTCTACTCACGCTACACAGTCCCTCAGAGGCCCTCGGCAGGACTGAGCCCCGTTGCCCACAGCAGTAGTCACTGACTAATGCACACTTTACTAGTTTTTCTCCCTTTCCATCTCACTTTCTCCGCTCTCTTACCTGTGCCAAATAAACCAAGCTCTTGTTGCAAGTTTTGCTTTTGAGGGCATTCAAACTGGAGGCAGGGAGGGAAACGTGGGAGAAGGAAGCTACAGAAAAGAAATGACATTTGAGATAGGCTTTGAAAGACAATTAGGAGTTCACCAGGTGGGAAGGTGGGAAGGGCTTAGCCAGGAACCCAAAGAGGCAAAGGCATGGAGGTTCGAGGGACACAGGGAGCCTGGAATATGCCAGAGTTGCTGAAGCACGGAGCCCGCAGGTGCAGAGGCAGCAGACGAGCATGGAGAGGCCATTACGGGGCAGCTCAAGTAGAGCCTTGCTCGAGGAGCGTGTTAAAAGACGAGAAGTATTCCTGCATTGCACAATGTCATCTATTCAAGAACCATAAAAACCCTTTATGGAAAGCTTTCCCCTTGAGTCCTGCTCCCCATTTGAGTAATCACAGGCTTCGAGTCATTAAACAGAATGTGCACTGGGGCCAGACAGGTTTAGTCACACCTGACCCCAGGATCTCACCGAGGCCTCTTACCTCTCTGTGGCTTCAGCGAACCAGCCAAATTGTGACACAAAGCTTTTGGCTTTTTAGACAACAGCCACTGTCTTCAGTAGCAACACCAGAAACAAAGATACATTTATTCAGTGCAGATTCAACACTAGTGCACTTTACCTTAGCTGGATTTACAGTTCTCTTCTGAGTCCAAGAGAGGACCTCTGTGCAGAGGCTCCTTGGGAGGTGATGCCCTCGCTGGGGTTGGGGGACATTCAGGTTGGACAACATCCTTCTCTGCTCTTGGGGTGTTAAGAAACTCAGAAAATCCCAGTGAAACGGCCAGTGTTACATGATTCTGTTTCCATATTCAAGTTCTTCTGCTTTCGTACTCCTCTTGGTAGCTGCTCATATTTTTACCATCATTTCCAAGGATTTCGGGATTATAAAACAGCACACCAACAGCAGCTGCTGTCAGTGTCCTGCCCACGTACCCTTGGCCTTACCACTGTAGTGTACATCGGCCTGACTTCCAACTGCCCCTGGGCTTACTTGGGGGGTCAGAGCCCACTCTGCCCAAACCGAGGAGGCCATACATGCCAGGGAATTAATGCCTGCCCCCTGCAGTAGCCTTCAGCAAACAGCAAGTGAGAGTTGAAGGATAAATACTCCGGTTCCTTCTCCCTTCAGGTGGGATGACTCTGAGGGGCATGTTCTACACTGACTTCTAGGTCTGCCCACAGTGATAACGGGCTTCATGTTGTACCTTTCACTGGGGCTTCCCTTCCCTATCCCACTTCCTCACCCCATCAGTGCCCTCTGGGATCATCTCGCAAATAAACTACTTGCACTCAATTCCTGGTCCCAGGGTTTCCCGGGGAACCCAAACTTAGGCACCAATCACTAGTCTTTCCATTTTAGTGCCAGCTCTGGCAATGCTTTGTTTTGTAAGGATGAAATTAGTGGAGTTTTAAGAATCATTTTGATATTTATTGGTTAGGGTTACCTATGTTGTAAGAATGTGCTGTAGAGGTGGATTTGGGCGAGGAGGGCAGGGTTATTGCAGGACTGACTGGGAAAAGAGTCCCATGAAAATACATATTGGGAAGACAGATATGGCTCACTGGTTAGCTAAAAAGGCAGGAAAAAGGTGGTGATAGGCAGACATAAATAAAGATGGATTTGCACTACGAAAAGAACAGTTTCTTACTTTTCCCTTCTCTAGGACTACAGCACAACATGCTGGCCGTAGGTGATGACTCATCATTGGTTCACGTCAACTGGAACAACCTCGTTTCCATTACTACTGTCTTTTGCAGCTAAGAGTAGCCCTGTGACTAGTTCTAGCCAATGAGGTGTAAGAAAACCCTCTCTGGGGGATTCTAGGGAGGCTTTTGCTTTTCTGACAAAAAAGGGAGAGAGTAGGCTGTCACTGTTCCATCTTCCTTTCATTTTTTGTTTATTTTTTGTGAGTTAATGTAGATGTGATACACCTAATGGGTGCAGTGTGTGCTTTCTGGAGGCTGGGCACTCTTGTAGCCTTGACTCCAGGGGTGCAAAGGTAATTTATGTGACCAAAGTATTTGTACCCCCATCATATTCTGAAATTAAAAAAACAACCTCGAAAAATAAAAAATAAATAATTGTAAATATAAATGTAAATAAACTGGTACATAGAAATTGATTAATTAAAAAAATGTAGATGTGATACCTGGAGTGCGGCAGGCATCTTGCAGTCATGAGGCAACTAGCCCCCATGCTAAGAATCACACAGTGGAAAGACAGAAAGAGCCTGTCTAAGCATTAGCCTTGGCTGCTGATATGTGAAACATCTGTTACAAAGAAAAACAAACTCCTATTTGTGTAAGCAACTTCGTCTAGTGGAGATTTCTGTTGCCTGCAAACTAAGACACTCCTGAATCCTAAAAATATTATTAGTTAAATCCTCAAGTTAAATCCTCAAGTCTTTTTAAAAAATATTAGTATATGCAATTTTGTGGCAGTGACAACTAATTAGAAGTATCATTAGATCAATAACATCTTAATTAAGTAGAATTAAGTTTTGAGAAGACCCACAGTTCAAAGTTCACGTAAGCTGCAGAAAGTGTGGTAATTAGTTGATTCATTAATTAGGAAGAACTACATGTTGAAAGACTGCTGCTATAAGTCGTCAGTAACCCAATCCGATTGCTAGAAATAGTCAATTATCAGGGAATACTCAAGATTATACTGTATATAGATTATTCCCAGTACTCACATATAGATATAAAATATGTATAAGCTTATTTCCAGTACAGTATGTATACTTTGTTCCTAGATAACATAAAGAATATTTTGCATCTTTTTTTAAATCCTGTAAGAATATATCTTGGAATTTGCTCTATATTAGTTCAGAGAGAGTTTCCTCACTTTTTTTTACAGCTGCATAGTATTCTACAGCGTGATTATCTCATGGTCTATTCAACCACTTTCCTATGGATGGCGGTTATGGACTGAATTATGTCCTACCCCCCAATCATATGTTGAAGCCCTAACCCCCAGTACCTAAGAATGTGACTATATTTGGAGATATGGCCTTCACAGAGTTAATTAAGGTTAATGAGGTCATAAGGGTGGGGCCTTTTTTAACACCATATGACTGGTGTCCTCACTTACAAGAAGAGGAAGAGCCACACCAGAGGAGAGGTCATGTGAGGACACAGCAAGAAGGAAGCATGGGCAAGCCAAGGAGAGAGGTCAGGAGAAATGAACCTGCCGACACCTTGATCTTGGACTTTCCAGCCTCCAGAACTGTGAGAAAATTTGTCTATTGTTTAAGCCACCCAGCCTATGGCATTTTGTTATGGCAGCATTGGAAAAATAATAGAATAGATATTTAGGTTGTTTCCAATATTTTTTATTATAATTAGTGCTATAATAAATAATTGTGTAAAATGACATTTCATATTTTTAGAGATACATTCTCAGGATAATTCCCAAGGAGGAATTATTGGGTCAAAAGCTAAATGCATAGGTACAGCGGTCTTATTAGATATTGCCAAAGTCCCCTCCCTAGGGACTCCACCGACAGCGATATATCCCAGTGCCTGATTCCCCCACAGTCTTATCAGCAGGCTGTGTTAACATTCTGAATTTTCACTAATATGATAGGTGAAATGTCATTTCAGTATGTTAGGTTACATTTCTTTTCAGAGGAGTAAAGTTGAGCATTTTTTTCAAAATATAAGGGCCATTGGTAAATCTTGTTCTGTGAACTGTCTGCACATGTCATCTACCTATTTTTCTACTGGATTTCCACTTTCTTTTCCCTCTATTTTAAAGAGCTCTGTATGCATACATAAGTATATATATACATAGATCAATGAACAGGAATTATCTTTATCTGTAATACATGTTGCAAATATTTCTTCTCAGTTTTCCCTTGTCTTTTGACTTCATTGCAAAAATTTTTATTTTGAAAACATGGTAAACCTACAGAAAAGTGGCAGTGGCCAGAATAGTATAAAAAACTACTTTATACCCTTTACTCAGATTCTCTAATTGTTGACTTTCATCACATTCGTCACATTTGCTTTATTTCTCTTTCATTCTAAACATTTGAGAGTAAATTGCAAATATTGAATCCCTTTCCCCCTAAAATACTTCAATGTGAAATTTCCATAACAGAAAATTTTAAGTTGATGCACTTGCTTAATCTGAAGATTTATTCACATCTTGCCAATTATCCCCGTCATATCCTTTACAGATTCTTTTTCCAGTCTAGGTTCAATCCAGGACTATGCTTTGCTTTTAGCTTTCATATCTCTTTAGTCTTCTTTAATCTAGTACAGTTTCTCAGCTTATTCTTCTTTCACGATATTGAAATCTTTCAGAAGCACAAGTCATTCATTTTGAATAGTGTCCTTCAATGTGGGTTTGTCTGATGTTTCCTCGTGGTTAGATGCAGATCGTGCATTTGTAGGAGGAACATCACAGAGTGATGCCGTGTCTGTCCTGGTGCAGCATGCGAGAGGCACAGGATGATGACCTGACTATTGGTGATGGTGACCTCAGTCACCTCGTTCGAGTGGTAACTACCGACTTTCCCTGTTGTTGAATTACTATTTTCCCTTCGTAATTTATAAGTAATTCGTGGGGTGATACTTTGAGACTGTATAAGTATGCTTTTCCTTGTCAAACTCTTGAACACAAGTTTTAGCCTCCATAAATGACTCTTGCCTCAATTAACATTATGGTGTTTGCAACATAGTGATTTTCAAATTCCATCATTTCCTCTATAGTTACTAGTTATCACTCTACTATTAGGGAGTTCTTTCCCTATCTATCTGTCTGTCTCTAGATCTATCTATCTACTTGTCTATTTATTTGTTTAAAGTCTGCACAGACTCAAGGATTCCTATATTATTCAATGAGCTGTACTCCATTACTATCATTATTTATTTTAATGTATAACAAACATTTTTTTTTCAGACAGAGTCTTGCTCTGTCACCCCAGGTAGAGGGCAGTGGTGTCATCATAGCTCATTCCAACCTCAAACTCCTGGGCTCAAGCCATCCTCCTGCCTCAGCCTCCTGAGTGGCTGGGACTACAGGTGCACACCACGATGTCTGGCTAATTTTTCTATGTTTAGTAGAGACAGGGGGTCTTGCTCTTACTCAGGCTGGTCTCAAACTCTTGAGCTGAAGCAATCCTCCGGCCTTGGCCTCCCAGAGTGCTAGGATTACAGGCGTGAGCCACCATGCCCAGTCACAAGCATTTTTAATATCCATGAACTCTCTAATTTCCTGATTGCTTTTTTTTTTTTTTACAAGTGTTGTCATTGGCTGAAATGGGGGTTATTTTAAAATATTCACTTCTTCTGCATAGTCAGTTTTTCTGTCTTTTCCTCTTTATTCCTCTTTCTTGTCCAAATGGTTTCTTGCAAATGGCTGAACATTCTTGGTCGTCCCTTCATCTTAAAAAATAAAGGATCATGCAGACTAATGCAGACGGCTGGCGATTTCCTCTTTAGTTGTGCGGGTCTCTTTCTTATGAGGACCGTCCCTAAATGTGACTGCACATTATTGTCTCCAGGTACTGGCTATGTGTGCTGATGGCATCTTTGCTTTAGGATATGAGATTGGGGAGCTGGCCACTACTGAAAACCCCCTTTGAGAATCAGAAGGGCTTTGCCATGGGACCCCTGCCCCCAACTTTGGAAGCTCCTGTGCTAGCTTTAGTTGATGGTACTCCCACATTTGGCCTGAAGATGAACCCACGGCTGCTGATTCCCCTGCAGCTCCGTGGGTGGGCGAGGGGAGTGTCTATGATGTGAATGGCAGGGTGGGGGGTGGAAGGGAAATTGGCACAGCTTTGCCACAGGCAGTCTTCCAATTCACAGTTCCTCCACAGTTTACCATCCCACCTCCCATGACAGCTCTCTCTACCTGGGGACTCCAGGTTTCCAGTACTCCTGGGGGGTCCTTGGGGCTGATGGGCTCCAGGCTGAGTGGCAGCCTTCATTCTGGCAGTGAGGAGTTCCTCCATCTGTCTGTCTATGTGCTCCTGTTTACTGTCTGCCATCCAGAAATCCATTAATAACTCTCATGTGATGATAAATCCACTCCCACTCTCCACACTCTTGGGGGTTTATTTCCTCTGGAACTTCTGTGTCATAATTTCAACAGAATCTGGGGAGAGAGTGGGGAGACAAATGCATGTGGTCCCTTTATCTGACCTAGAAACCCATATTTTTATAAGATGGTGTAATGCCAACAGCATTTGACTGGGAGGTTGGAGAATAGAGTACTTGTCCTAATTCCATCACCATCCACATCCCCATGTTCTTATACTCCTTTTCCTCGACAGTCCCTTATAGTTCCAGCGTTTCGAGATTCTTTAGGGAAAATGTTCCCATATGGCTGACACCCATCGGATCCGTGAGCCTGCTCCTCGATTTCCTCCTGCCACCTCGATGAATCGAAATGAACATTTATGTCACCTTCCTCTTTCCCACAGTCCAAGAACATTCAAAAGTTTTAAATAGGAAGAGAATCAGGAGCAAATTTTTTAGTGAGAACTGAGGGTTCAGAAGTCTCAAAATGATACAAAATCCTTTACACCCGCTTCCTACTTTAAAATCCCTGCTAACAGTAGACTCTGCTCTTTCTTGAGACCTATTATATGGACCATGATAAGACCCACCATAAGGGTCATGGGCAAAACTGCTATAAGAAGCAGGTTAACAAGAGAAAAGCATAACAAATTTATTTAACCAAAGTTGTACTTGACACAGGAGCCTTCAGAAATGAAGAACAAAAGACCCAAAGAAAATGGTCTGTTTTTATGCTTAGGTTTGATGCAGAATGGATAACCATATAGAAATGTAATTGGACAAAAAGGATCTGATTTCATGAGATAATAGATTATGGGGTGGAGGTGTACCAAGCAAGTCCTGTCTGTTTAGATTCTTTGTGGCCTCTCTGTGGAGCATTCCTTCCTCCTGGGAATGGAGCAGGACCCCCTGAATGAGGGTCTTCAAGGGAGAAGGGAGAAGGGAGAGAATGGGATTTCTGGGTTTTATGGCTTGCTTTGAGGAGACGGGTTCTAGTTTCTCTGACCCACCTTGGGAAAAGGAATTCTCATTTCTGTGACTTATTTTTGGGGAGAAAGAGGAATGGGAGACAGGAGGGCAGGAGAAGGTCAGAGAGAGACTTTGCTTCTGAGGCCTTCTAATCTTCTTTAGTTCAAAGCACGTACTTTGGGGTATCATTTTCTGAGCCCCAATACTCTCTTTCCTAGAAACAAGGAGACGCTAAAAAGGCTTAAGTGAAAATATTAGGCAAGGGAAGTAGCAGAAGCAAAGTTACCTGGTAGTGGCACAGTGATGAGAAGGTATTCATTCATCCAGAGAGAAGCTACTAGGGCCCAAGGACATTTAAAACACAGCCCTTCTCCTCCAGGAATCTGCAGTCTCATCAATCAGATTTCGCATCATGGAGCCAAATTGGAAAGAAGCAGTCAAGTGTTTGCTGCTCTAGATAAATGTGAGGATGCGTAGGATTTCACTTGGTCGAGACTGTAGCCTAAAGGGGTGCCGTCTGTTATTGCCAAAAAACTGCCAAAGACCAAAATGAAAGATGTGAATCTCATCAAGAAAAAGTCCTTGAAGCACATGGCACAGATATGAGCCAATTCACAGGGAAGGAGGTGTGCCAAGACGGCGTGCTATGGTGATGCGGGAAGAATGGACGTATGTAGTCAAAGCCAACATCTCAGCTCACCTTGCACTGTTTGCCCATTTACAGGCTTGCTAAAGTTACTGAAAGATGGCTGGATCCTCTGCAGAACATTTATTTGAAGATAGGCTATTGTTTGTAATGGTGTTTACTATCGTTTATAATTTTTCTAAAGTTAGGTAAGGTTTATTTAAGCTAGTTTTAGCATTTGCCCCAGATATCTCTTGCTGTATAACAAACCATCCCAAAACCTGGAGGTTTAAAAAACCGACCATTGGATTTTATCTTACGATTTTGTGGCCAGAAATTTGACTAAGACTCAGCTGGGAAATTCTCTTATTTCACATGACCTCAACTGAGGTCACTTGGTAACCTCAGCAGTGGTATTCATTTGGCGCTGGTCTGGAGTGTCCAGAACAGCTTCATTCCTATGTCTGGTGCCGTGGTGATGGATGGAAGTCTGTCCCCAGCTGGAACTGCTAACAGCAATGCGCACATGCGACTGCTCTAGTGTGGTAGTCTCAGAGTAATTGGACTTCTTACTTGGTGGCTCTGGCCTCCAAGAGAAAGTGTTCAAAGAGATGGGAAGTAAAATCTGCCAGTGCCTTGAGGCTGAGCCAAGATACTGCCACAGCATCACCTCCTCTGTATTCTGTACAGTCACAGTCACAGAGCTGCCCAGATAGAGAACAGATTTCTTAATACAAGAAGTATCGAAGAATTTTTGGCCATCTTAAACCACCACAGCACTACAGAGGAGACTAGAGAGCAGCATGCTGCGCTATCCCACTGACAGGACGTCCAACCAACCCTCTAGTTCACCCAGGACTGCCGGGTTTTCCAGGACTTTCAGGGCTAAAACCAGGACCATGCCAGGTGAACTAGATCAGTTGTTCACTCTACCTGCTCAGCCCCATTCCTGATCCACCTCGACTTTGACAGACATGGAGTTTCTTCCCATTTTTGCTTTCTGGTGTCTTCTTGTAGAAGATGTGTGTTTGCGTGGGAGTGTGGTTCAAGGAGACAGCTCAGGAAACAACTTTCCGAGACTGAGGTTGGCAAATATAGGTACTTCCAAGTAAGGAGAGAAAAATGTACCATGGTAGAAAATGGAAATCAAAGAAGGAATGCCCCACAATACCTTTCCTACAGTCACTGTCAGAGCTTAACATTTTAATCATTTTCACATGGCTTGCATTTTGTTTGCCTTTCCCTGACCCCTGATTAGCCAAGTGTCCAGGGCTGGATGAATATCTCAGTATAGTAGAAGAGCAGAAAATATAGGTTCAAATTCTTTCTTTGTCACGCCTACTAGTAATGTGACTTTGAGCATATCCCTAAACCTCTCTGAGTCCTAGTTCCCTCATCTCAAAAGCAGGGATGATTTTACCTACTTGTCCACCTCTGATGGTTGATGTGCACATCAAGTGAAAAATCAAGGGCCTGGCATGGTGGCTCATGCCTGTAATCTTGGCACTTTGGGAGGCTGAAGTGAGAGGATTGCTTGAGGCCAGGAGTTCGAGACCAGCCTGAGCAAGACTGAGACCCCATCTCTACACAAAATAGAAAAATTAGCCAGGTGTGGTGGTGTGTGCCTATAGTCCCAGCTACTTGGGAGGCTGAGGCAGGAGGATCTCTTGAGCCCAGAAGTTGGAGATTGCAGTGAGCTATGATGATGCCACTGTACTACAGCATGGGTGATAGAGCAGGACCCTGCCAAAAAAAAAAAAAAAAAGAAAGAAAAAGAAAAAAAAATGAAAAAATCATATTTTTTAACATTTTTATCAATGACTTAAAAATGAGCCCAGATGGTGTAACAGAATTTTTAGGCCATATGCAGCTTTGGTGGTAATGCTAATACACCAGATAATGCTCAATACCATAAAGATTTAACATGCTGAATGGATATGATAAATTTAATGAGATTAACAGAGAAAATGAAAAATTTTGAACTTTAGTCTTAAAAAAACACCCAAAAAACCCTCAAGTACAGAATGAGGAACATGGATTAGTAGCAACACATAGGAAAGGATCTGGGAGTTTTAGTTGACATCAGGGTGGGTACGAGTCAACGGTACCACATGACTACCTGAAATAAAAGCCAAAGCAGCCCTGGGCTGATTAAAGGGTGTACAGAACTAGATCAAAAGGGGTGCTCATCATCTTCTAATTTGAAATGGAAGAGCCACATCTAGAGCGTGTACTCATTTGAGGGTCTTGACACTTCAAAGGAGTTAAAAAAACAACTAAAGGCTTCTCAGAGAAAAATGTACAAGATGGAATTAGAACCAAAACTTGGAATGGTTAGCTAAAGGAACAAAAACTCCTATATGACTGGACAGACTCTTTAAATACACTGGACAAAACAGATTCATTCGGTGTAACACCAAGGACAGAGAATTAAGTACAAAGTGTAGGAGTCCCACAGAAGCAGATTTTAATTATTACAAAGGAATATCGACTCCCACAGAATTGAGTCCATGATGCTGTCCAGGGGTTATGAATGTCCTCGCCAAAGCTCATGTTAAAATTTAATTGTCATTCTAACAGTATTATGAGGTAAAGCCTTTAAGAGGTGATTAGGTCGTGAGCGTTCCACCCTCATGAATGGATTAATGCTGTTTTCGCAGGAGTGGGCTAGTTACTGTGGCAGTGGGCTCCTGATAAAAGGATATGTCTGGCCCCCATTTGCTCTCTCTGTCTCATGCGCTCACTTCTGCCTTCCACCCTTCTACCATGGGATGACTCTCACCAGACACCAGTACCATGTTCTTGGACTTCCCAGTCTCAAGAACCATGAGCTGAATTAACTTCTTTTCTTTATAAATTACTACTCGGTTTGTGGTATTCTGTTATAGTGACAGAAAATAGATTAAACTTCTTTTCTTTATAAATTATCCAGTCTGTGGTACTCTGTTATAGCAATAGAAAATGGACTAAGACAAAAGATTGGTACAAAGAAGTGGGGCCATTTCTATAACAATACCTAAAAATATGGAAGCAGCTTTGAAACTGGATTATGGGCAAAGGCTGGAAGAATTTGGAGAAGTTGGCTATAAAAACCTTGCATTGCTATAAATGGAGCATTAAGGGTGATTCTGGTGAGAGCTCAGGAAAAGAGAAGGCTAAGGAAGTTCTGATTCTTCTTAGAGATTATTTCAGTGGTCATGACCAAATTGCAGACAGAAATATGTACAATAAAAGCCATTCTGACAAGGTCTCAGATGGAACTGAGGAACAAGGTATTAGAAACTGGAGCAAAGGTCATCCTTGTTGTAAAGTAGCTAAGAACTTGGCTGAACTGTGTCCATGCCCAAGGACTTTATGGAAGTGGAACTTAAGAGTGATGAATTAGGATGTAGCAGAAGAAATATCTAAAGCAGTAAAGCATTCAGGCTGTTGCCTGGTTACTTTTAACCACTTATAGTAAGCTAGAGAAAAGGAATAATTTAAAGACAGAATTTATAATTAAAAGGGAAGCAGAGTGAAAAGATTTGGAAAATTCACAGCCTGTCCATGTAAAGAACAAAAAAGCATGCAAGAGTGTGGCCAAATGACCAGTTGCTAAAGAGATTAGCATGGATAGAAGGAAGCCAGTTGCTATTCATCAAGATAGTAGGAGAAAGACCCTGAAGGCATCTCAGAGATCTTCAAAGCCGCCTCTCTTATCACAAGCCCAGAGCTCTAGGAGGGAAGAATAATTTTAGTTGAGGGGCCCAGGCAGCCCTCCACAGGCTCACTGCCCAGGGCTGCCTTGGGACTCTGCTCCCTATATTCCCTGTATTCTGGGAATACAGCCCCAGCTATGGCTCAGGCGTGGCTGCTCTGGAAGGTACAAGTGGTAAGTTTTGGTGGCATCTATATAGTGCTAATTCTGCAAGTGCACAGAATGCAAGAGCTGTGAAGGCATGGCTTCCTCCACCTAGATTTCAAAGGATGCTGGGAACCACATGGAAGCCCAGGCAGAGACTTGCCACAGAGGTTGAATCACTACAAAGAGCCCCTACTAGGGCAAGGCCAAGTGGAAATGTGGGTTGGAGCTACCACCCACTAGGGCAATGCCTAATGGAGCCATGGGGGTGGCACCAGCTCCCAAGACCCCATAACTGTAGGGCTACAAGCATGCAATGCCAGCCTGGGAGAGCTGCAGTCACGAGACTTCAATCTTCACACCAGTGTACGTAGGAAGCAGGACATAGAATCAAAGGAGATTATTCTTCAGCTTTAAGACTTGATATATGTCCTGCTGGGTTTCAGACTTACTTAGGGTCTTTTAGTCTTTTCTTTCTTGCCCATTTCTCCATTTTGGAACAGGAATGTTTATCATATCCTATCATTAGATTTTGGAAGTAGATAACTTGTTTTGATGTCACAGACTCACAGGTGGAAGAAGTAGCCTTTAGACTAATCATGCTTTGAGTCTCACCCATATCTGAGTTAGATAAGATGTTGGACTTTGGACTTTTGAGCTGATGCTAGAACAAGTTAAGACTTCCGGGGCTATTTGGATGGAAAGAGCGTATTTTGTATGTGAGAAGGACATGAGTTTTGGGAGACTAAGGGTAGAATGCTAGGGTTTGAATGTGCTCTCCAAAACTCATATTGAAATTTAATTGCCGTTGTAACAGTATTACAAGGTGGAGATTTTAAGAGGTGGACTACTGCCATTATTGGTGGAGTGGGTTAGTTATCTTGGGAATGGGCTCCTGATAGAAGGATAAGTTTGGTCCCCATTTGCTCTGTCTTGTGTGCTCGCTTCCACCTTCTGCCCTTCTGCCTGTCCAAGGGATGACCTTCGCCAGACACTGGCACCATAGTCTTGGACTTCCCAACGTCCAGAACTGTGAGCCAAAAAAAAAAAAACAAAACTTTTCTTTACAAATTACCCAGTCTGTAATAGCCTGTTAAAGCAACAGAAAATGGACTAATATACCAGGTCATGGGGCTTCCCTTGGAGCAGGGCATAGAATGAGATCCCTGGGCATTAGAGCACCAGAAAGCTGTGGCAGGTTGTATTTTCTAAAGACAGCTGTGCCCATATATATCCCATCCCATATGTTTTTTTTTAATGTGATGTTGCCACCCCTCCATTCAGGGGTCGAGTCTATATTCTTTCCCCTTAAATGTGGGCATATCTTGGAACTATCTTGACCAGAAGATAACATGATCCTATGTGACTTCTGAGGGTAGGTCATAAAAAGTATACATCTTTCACCTGGCATGATCTCTCAGTACTCTAACCCTTGGAACCCAGTCACCATGCTATAAGCTAAGCAGCCACATGGAAAGGCCACGTGCATATGTTCTAGCTATAGTCCCAGCTATTTAAATCTTTGCAGCCAACAGCCAGCATCAACCCCTAGACATCTTCTATCTTTCTGCACTTTGTAGCTAATGCCCAGGCATTACAGAGCAGAGATGAGCCAGTCTTGCTATGCCCTGTTTGAATTCTTGACCCACAGAACCCATGAGCATAATAGATGGTCGTTTTCATACTGCTATACTTTGGAGTAATTTGTTATAGCAAACAAAGTAACTGGAAAAAAGCGTTCCTACACAAATAGTATTGTGACATCCCCCCATCCAGAAGAAAGTGGAAGGGAGTCTGAATGACAGGTAGGACTGGAAGAATGGGGTATCCAGGCTGGGCAAGAGTGCTGGGAGAGTAAAGTAAGGGGCAAGGTATGGAACAGATGGGATCAGAGGATTCAGGAACTGAATGTCAGAACTTGAGAACTCTGGGCATGCAGTGAGTAAGCATACACTTTACAAAGAGCCTGGTCTGCCTTGCGCAAAGAGTGGCTCCATATCAGTGAGGTAGAGGAGGCTGCCTTGGAAGGCAGTGGGAGGGTTTCAGCGTATGCTATGGGGAAGATTTGAATATCAGATGGTTGGCTGGACTAGACGATAACCTTTAATTTCCCTTTAATTCTGAAATTCTATGAGGGAGTTCTTAGAAATTATAAAACAGTATGCAGATAGTATTATCATTATTATGAATGCATGCCTTGTGGATCCAATGATAAGAGGCTTAATAGAAATATGTGGGTATCTGAAAGTCAAGACGGGAGCTAAATTATTCTAATATGGTTGGTGGAGGCACAACTAAATTCCCCTGGTGTTGGTGACAAGATACACTCTCACTACTCTATCCACGCTGCTCTGACCTTGAGTCACACATTGGATTTTTGCCCTCAAGGAATAAGTTCCTAGGAAAGACAAGAGGAGGTGAGGGACAAGAGAGAAGTCCGTGTGCAAAGCAGTTGACATCTCAGCTGAGCACTTAGTCATAAGGAAGAGGTAGCCCCAATGCCTGGGGCCATATTTGTGGAACACATTATACATTATTAGAGAATAAGCGGAAAAGCTACCAGCATAAAGTAGCAGCTGTTGCCCTGTGCTCTCCAAATAGTACATTATAGCTCTATTGATCCATTTATTGCAATAGCTTTTCATTATTTGTTCAATCGGACTGACTTTTCAACTTCTAAAGAGTGGAGATCAAATATCTTCATGTCCCCAGTGATTAACATAATATCTGAAAGACAGCAGCAACTCAATATTCGTTTGATGAATGGGCGGATAGAGTGAATAGCTGGCTGGCTGGCTGAATGGATAAATGATGGATGAATGGATGGATGGATGGATGGCAATTCCTCTCAGATCCTTGAAGGCTGGCAAGCTTACTGTACAAGTGTGGACTTGCTATTCTGATATTTAGAAATTTTGGAGGGAACTTTCCGATTGTGTTAAATCTGAAAGAACTCTATTTTTTTTTCAGGCTTTGGTTATCTCCTAGTGACTGTATCGCTAAAGGGCTTTGTCGTCTTTTGAGTTCTCTAGAAAGCAGATCCTAAGGCAGTTGTGTGCCAATAGGTTATTGGAGAGGTGGTCCCGGGAAGCACCGACAAAGGAGAGGAGCAAGGAGACAGGCGGGGAAGGGCGCTTCGTAAGTTTGCTGCTATGGGAAACTGGGGCTCAGTTTTTGTGTGAATCTCTGAGAAATAGTGTAGAAGGCAGCTCAGAGTTGGCTCATCCAAGGGGCAAGGGAGCAGCGGGGCTATTTATCTACCAACTCCCATCTCTCACTGGGTGAGGGCAGCTCCTGAGAAGCTTAACTACCAGCATTTCTGGTCTGCCCCACGTGCAGGCAGAAGAACTACATATTGCTAAAGAAAGGAGAGTTGTCAGAACTTGGGGCCCGCAGCCATCCACCTACAGGAAAGGTGAGTGCTGAGGAACTATCAGTGCCAGCAGGGCACTGACAACTTTCTCTACAGGTTCCCTTCCACTTAGGCCCTAAGCCCTGATCATGCGGCTCAGGGACTGAGAGGTTCAGGCTCCTGAGTTCCAGACCACTCTCTGGTTTTGAGCCGAGGGGTATTTCCCGATGCAAGGAGATCGAGGTCAATCCTGTGTCATCTTCACTCTGATCCTTTTGGGTACTATGGAAGCTACACAATTTCTCATTGTCTTTTTTTCAAGCTTTATACTACTGTATCTTCTTTCTGCTCATGCTGTACTTACGCCTCAATTATGTCTTCATCTTGTGTATTGCTATAATTTTTGTTTTAAATCAAAATGTTGTTCATTAAAATCCTTTTGCTTTTGCAAGTTTCCTTGTCTTCCATCCACTCTTCCACCTTTCACAGTGTGGGGGAGCCCTGGGAGGGTCCAATGGTGGTAGAGAAACTGAGGCTCAGGAACTGGAAATAATTTACATAAGGTCACCTCTCAAGATTAAAACAGAGCTAGGATTAGAGTTCAAGTGTCTAGGCTTCTAGAGCCAAATCCAGCCCACTTCCTGGTTTTGTAAGGAAGGCTTAATTAGGACATTCATTATATTAATATATTACCTATGACTTCTTTCATGTACGGCAGCAAAGTTAAGTAGTTCCAACAGAGGCAGTCTGTGGCCCACAAAGCCAAAGTGTTTGCTTACTGTCTGGCCCTTTACAGAAAATGTTCACCCTGTCTTAGGTGATTGTTTACTCCATTATCCCCCAATTCCTAACTATCACATTATATACAGTCAAAATGTCCTCTCGCTACAGTCTCTCATTTAGACTTCACAGTAACCCATGAAAGTATGCAGTTGTCCCCATTTTATAGATGAGAAGATTAGGGCATAGGAAGGTCAGGTGGCTTGCCCAAGATCGCACTGCTGGTTAAGAGGCAGAAGCAAGACTCAAATCTACATCTTCTGATTTCAAGTCTAACGTTGTCCCACCCAGCCTCTGTTCCTCAGGCTCTGGAGTGCCTGCCCTTACTTAAACTTCTAAATACTCATCTATTCAAGCAAGATCCTCCCTCAATAGCTGCATGGCTTTCTGTATCAAGTGAGTAATCTTAGGTATATATCTCTCATGTTTTTCTTGTTGCCTTCAACCCAAACCAACATACAGCTCCAGTACGAGATAAATTATAAGTATCCAGGAACAAAGCCATAAATTTTGATAATGTAGGTGGCTGTTTTTTATAAACTGTAGTTTATTGAGGTAGAAATGTAAGCCTTTCAAGCACAGAGGACTGTGAAGATTTATTTGTAGCACACCCTGATAGAACTAGATCTCATTAGCTAAAGAAATCTTCCAGAAGGGTTCATGTACCTGGTTGTGACCATTCCAAGCTACAGCATCTTTTCTGAAATAGTCCAGTGGGGGCACATGTTTCAGATAACTGATAAATATATCAATAAAAGATAGGGTAAAAGAATAAAATAAAAGAATTATGAAAATTGTACAAATGCTTCATGGGAAGTATGCATACAGGTGATTAATATTAAGAATCACTGTTACACTAAAAAAATTTGTTGTCCCATCATAATTAATTTGTAGCCAGTTCTAACCATTTAACCACTTAAAATAACTTTAAATTATCATATGATGAACAAAGCTGTTCTGGATCTTACACATTTTTGAGTTAAAATTGACAAACTGCTGTGGTTTGAACGTGTGCCTTCCAAAATTCAGGTGTTGCTACTTAATAGCCAATGTGATGGTGTTATGAGGTGAGGGTCCTTAAGAGGGGATTAGGTCATGAGGGCTCCTCCCTAGTGAGTGGAATTATAAAAGCCCTTATATAAGAGACTTCACGCAGTCTTCAGCTAGCTTACCCTTCTGTCTTCACCAAGTGAGGGCAGCGTTCCTTCCCTTCAGGGGATGCAGCCCTCACCAGACAGTCAAATCTATTGGTGCCTTGATCTTGGACATCCCAGTTTCCAGAGCTGTAAGAAATAAATTTCTGTTCTTCATAAATTACCCAGTGTGTGGTATTCTGTTGCAGCACAAAGAGACTATGACACCAACCTTAAACTATCACAGCACACATGACTTACTGCGTGAATTTACAACACCCTAACAGCTCTATGGCCCGTTCAATGAGACAAGTGCATTGTTTCTTCCACCCTGCCTGTTATTCCTTGGGCTCAGGCCTGCCCTTAGTTTTACTCCTAAACACCCACCCATTCGGCCAAGTGCCTCATTCAATAGTCTCACAGCTTTCTGTATAGCTTGAGTAATCTTAGGAGTATGTCTCTCATGTTTCTTTTCGCCTTCAACTTAAACAGAGAGCTCTAGTTCAAGATAAATTGTAAGAACGCAGGACCAGGCTTAAATGCTGCAGCAATGTCAAATTCCTACCATGTTTTCTAAATGCTTTCTCTAAATGTCTGCATTTCTCTTACCGCAGACCAGAAACCAGCAATCTGCAGCCCAGCACCGTCTGCACTTTGCGTGCGCTGGAGGACATCGCCCTTCTTTAGTTTCCAAGGTGCGCTGGTTTCCTTTTGTGTGCTCCATGCTGTGTTCCTCTCCCACCCTCTCAGTGCTGGCCTGATTGCTTCCGTATTTTTTTGTGTGTTATGAATTGAGCCTTCATTATAGCATTGTTAAGGCAGTTCCGATTGCCTTGATAAGCTCTGCCTGCAAAAATGCCGCCTCCATACTTTACCTGTCCTCCCGGGAGTGTCTGCCCAGTGCCAGGCTCTTTCTCTTCTTCTACTCTGAGGACTCTGCCTACCTTTGGGTGGCATCTGCCACTTAGGCAGAGCAAAGAGAGAGACTGTTTACCATCTATATGACAGGAAGTATCACTTCCTCATTGGGATCTAAGCTGAAAATAGATTTCCCCACCGGGCAGAAACAAAATAGCCATGACACTACCTGCATCCTGTCGCCACCCTGGGAGCTACTTCCTCCACCACACTCCCTGGCCCCCAGATGAAGCCCTACTTGATTGACTGATTGCATTTCTAGTTGATCACATCATACTGAATACCAAGTAGCCAGAACATTCATTGAATGACAGCTACCTTGCCAGAAAGGGTCATTGTCCCCGTTGATCAAACTTCCCTTGAAGCTACTAAGAATAGGCACATAGGCATTTTCTTAAGTAGAAGAGACAGGTGCATATTTTAAACTCTATTCCAATCCCGTCTGAAGTGTCAGTGCTGAAGTACATTGTGAAGTAGCATTTTAAAATGGATAAAATCTTAGCCTTTACTCCTAGTTTGTGTGTAGACATTGATGACTAAATTTCTCTAGAAGATAAATTATTTCGGTAACAGTTTAGGAATAGAACTGGCTTCAGTTCAAATTAAAGTTTCTCACCATTGGACATTTTGTCTGCACACGCTTTCATCTACTTTTAGCTCCATGATTGTTTTCTTTTTTTTAATGTCTTTTTAAAAATTTTTAATTATTGTGGGTAAATAATAGTTATATATCTACATAGGGTACATGTTATATTTCTATACAGGCATACAATGTGAGTTAATCAAATCAGGGTAATTGGGTTATCCGTCACCTCAGGCATTTAACATTTCTGTGTTAGGAACATTTCAATTCCACTCTTTTAGTTATTTTAAAGTATACCCTAACTTATTGTTGATTATAGTCACTTTGTTGTCAAGTATTGTTCATTCTATCCAACTATCTAACTATATTTTTGCACCCATTAACCATCCCCACTTTATCCACCCCTCTCTGCTATCCTTCCTAGCCTCTGGAAACCATCATTCTACTCTCTGTCACCGTTAGATCAATTGTTTTTAATAGGTAGCCCCCACATATGCGTGAGAATATGTGAGATTTGTCTTTCTGTGCTTGGCTTATTTCACTTAGTATAATGTTCTCCAGTTCTATCCATGTTGTTGCCAATGGCAGGCTTTCATTCTTTTCTATGTCTATATAATATTCCACTGTGTATATGTACCACAATTTCTTTATCCATTCATTCGTTGACGGACACTTAGGTTGATTCCAAATCTTGGCTGTTGTGAATAGTGCTGCAGTATACGTAGGAGTACAGATATCTTTTCCATATCCTGAATTCTCCTCCTTTGGATATATACCCAGCAGTGGGATTGCTGGGTCATATGGTAGTTGTATTTTCAGTTTCTTTGAGGAATCTCCATACTGTTTTCCATAGTGGTTGCACTAATTTACATTCCCACCAACAGCATACGAGGGTTCCCCTTTTTCTACATCCTCCATGCTTGTTTAATTCTCCTATATTTCAAAGGCGAGAGTACCAACATTGACATAGGTGGTGGGGCACTGTGGGGAGAGAAATGGCTTCCAACCATGGGGAAATACATAATAAGTATTAATTCATGTTATTTCAAACACTCAGAAAGAAAAATGTCCATTTTTAGTTAGAGAGTTTTTATAAAAGATTAAAAATACTAAACATTTTAAAAATGCAAGACATGCCTTATTAAATTAAAATCTTGGACAAATGCCAAAAAAGTACTGTAGTTTGAGAAGCCTGTGACAAATGTAAAGATTCTGTTTCTTCAATCCATCAAAGTCTCATATCCCAGGAAAACTGAGACTCACAGTTTTCAAAACAACTTAAATCCCTAAATCATGACATTCTGCAAACTTCTGGGCCATCACTGGAATTCAGTGTATTCCAAAGATCGTCTTCCTTCTTCCTGGCCTCCCTCCTTCATGGTGATTCTAGCAGCTGATATTTAAAAATCAGGACAAGAAATAACGCTGTTTTCCCTCCGCTGTTTTCAAAAAAGGAATTGTTGAACTCAGACATGACTGTCATTCATAGCCCCAATGTGTGACTGACACTATTTAAAAAGTTATTTTTTCTTTCAAAACGAGAGTGACAATTCCCACATAAAATTAATTCTCTGTCAACTGGGAAACATGACCATTCAAATTTTTTGGCACACTACTTTTGGGAGAAAGAGGCAATTGAAAAGGAAACCAGTTAATGTTGAGCACATTTGTTTAAAGGAACTTTCCAGGCTGTATCCCAGAATCACACAGATTCCACATGATTTCTTTCTCGTCCTGCAGCTGCGGTTTTGGTCAGTGCTGATCAGTAGTTACCATGTTGACCCTCAGGCATGTTAGATCCTGACCATCAGAGGAAGGGTAAATATTATGTGATCCATTGTCTTTGCTAAGAGACAGGAAATTAGACCAGAACATTTCAGAAAGATTTTCAACATGAGTTGAAACTTTCATTTTAACCAACTCACTCAAGAAACTATTATAGAATACAGATTCTTGGAGGATTCTGGTTAAATTATTACTTCATTTGTAAAGTGAGAGAGTTCCTTTAGAAAGTTCATTCAATTATCCAGCAAAGACTTTTTAAGTACCTAATTTATGCCGAATCGATGTTTGATTGGGAATACAGACATGAACAAAACAAAGTCTCTGCACTCAGACAACCTATAGGTTAGTGGGAGAGAGAAACATAAAGCAATCATAACATAAATCATTTATAAATGTAATTGTGTAGGTGCTACAAAAAGGAGGTATGACAGGTTATTAAAAATATATATCATGGGCACAGAGGGCCTTATCTAGGATTCTTAAATCCCAGCAAAGGCACTGAGGTGGGTTGGAGCCCACCCCTTTAGAGAAACATGAAAGTAGGAAAACAGAGAGAAAACAGTATGAATAAGAAACCAGAGATGAGGCCTCTTGTTATGACAGGAAACCCATTCATTGCCTGTGGCGAATGTATCTTGATCTTGCTCTATAAACCTATCTTCCTCTTCCTTAATAAACCTCATTTTCATGCTAACAAAAAAAAAGAAAGAAAGAAAGAAAGAAAGAAAAATAAATAAATAAAAAGAAACCAGAGATGAGACCAGAGACCAAACAGTGACTAGATCAGTGAGGACCTCGCTGGGCATAACAGTAAGTTCTTACTTTATCTGAACAGCAATGGGAAACTGTGCCTGAGACTCCTATTTGTCCCCCAATAGCTGTTTGACCCTTCTGCCTTTAGCAAAAGAACCCTATAATTCCAGGCAGACACATGATTGCCCAAGATAAAAAACTACATTTCCCAGGCTCCCATGGCACTGACTTCTGGCCAATGAGATGTAGGCAGAAATGGTGAAGCAACTTCCAGGAAGAAACAATTTCCAGGAAGTATCTTTAAAGAAAAGGATATATTCTTCTTTTCATCAGGAGGCAATGCTGATGTGATGGCAGCAGTTGGAGTAGCCACCTTGGACGGTGAGGTGGAAGCCACATAATGAGGATAGCAATTCTAGAAGGTGAAAGAAGCCTGAGTGCTTGTCGTCATGGGGGGGCCAAAATAGTCCTGGATGTGGACCTCTGAGCTCCTTCTACATGAGAGAAAATGACACCGAATTACACTTCTGTTCAAGCCACTCTTATTTTAAGCTTCCTGTCACTCTCTGCTGAGCCTATTCTTAATTGATACTGAACTCAATTCCTTAAAATAGAGTTTAAAGAAAGGTCTTTCATGATGAGATTATGATCTCTTAAACCCACAAATTTCTATGGCTTTTGTGACATGCCTGAATATTGAATATAACAAGCAAATTCTGAGCAAAACTTGTTTCCGTGTTCATTCGTTTTATTCATTCACTTAATCATCAGGCACCTGCTGTATGCAAAGTAATGTTTTAGGTGTTGTACCACTGCAGTCCCCAAACTCTGGGGTGCAGCCCGGTACCAATCCCCAGTCTGTTAGGAACCAGGCTGCACATGCCCACCTGAGCTCCAACCACTCCCCAAACCCACCCTGTGGAAAAATTGTCTTTCATGAAACTGGTCCCTGGTGCCAGAAAGTTTGGAGACCGATGTTGTAGAGGAAAAACTCACAATTTGATGTCTGCCCTAAAAGGGCTTATAATTTAGAAACACTGAAAGTAGTCACTAGTAAGATCCCAATGACCAAAGAAGACATTAAGGAAAAGCTAATGTTAAGGACATTCATGGAGGTGAAACTATAACACATAGAACTTACAGAGCCTAAGCTCATACAATGCTTCCACTCTAATGCAGAAACTATCAAAGCTAATACTCTAAGACACAAAGTTTCAGCACAGCAGGAAACTTTAGAGAAAGCCGTTATTTCTCCAATTCAATAATTAACAGGATTCTGCTGACCTAAGCAAACCACTCAGGGAAAGTAAATAGGCAAAGATCATTTCCTCGTTTGAAATCAGGGATTAACAAAGAAAACTCAGCCAAACACTGGGCTTCACACACCTGCCGATGAAATCAGTTTCATCACTGTTGTTGCTAAAGCTAGTCCCCAATCACGGGTTTATCACAGTCGTGGAGATCTTACTTAAGAACTAATGTGGCAGATTTACAGGAGAGAAATCTGATCCTATGTTTAGAAGTACAGTTGAAGAGCCTAAAGCCTCGGCAAACAATCCTTTAAGACCATTTATGAGCACATAGCGGCTGAAGGATGAAGCCCATGGAAGGCAGGGTGCTGTAAAATCTTACGGGGGGAAAAGGCTGTTCTTTAGCACCTCTGTGCCAGGGACAGTGTGAGGAGATAGGAATGCTTACTTAATATTCATAACGTGTCTGCGAGACGTTCATGTTATCTCCTTTCACAGGTAAAGAAACTGGGGCTGAAGAAGATATGGTTTGCCTTGGTCATGGGACGCGGTCACAGCCAGACTGCAGTCCAGCCGCATGCTGCGCAGGAGGCAGGCTGCCTGCAGCTCTGTGGGGACAGTGTCTTCCTCGGTGAACTGGAGGTGGGGGGTGAGAGCAGACGGTCTCCAAGGGCATTTTCCTCACAAAAGCCAAGCTTTGGGTCTCCACCTAACAACCAACAAGCCTGTTTCCAAGTCTTGGGGGTGACTTCCAGTCCCAGTAATAGTACGCTCTTCTCTTTGCACTAAGTTTACAAATTTAGGACAATAAACCAACTGTCTCTATAGCTATTCTTCATGTGATTTGAAAACACCTTAAGATATATGGAAACTGGCATTCTTGAACACTACAGTACAACCTTTGACGAGAAAAAGAACACAATGAAAAAAAATTTGACAAGATCAACACTTAAAAATTTGGATTCAGTGATGCTATTTCATGATGAATTATTTCTCTCTCATGTAAAACCATGGGGCAGGCAGTTAGGTGAGTGTAGCGACTCTGCTCCGCAGCGTTCTTGGGGGCCCAGGATTCTCTCAGGTCCATGCTCTGTCTTCCCTGTGATGTGGCCCTGTCTTCATGGTCCAAGATAGGGGATAGGACTCCGGAAATAATATCTGTGTCCAGGCATTAAGACAATAGAAAAAGAAGGGGGAAAGAGTGTGTACCAGCCATCTTTTAAGGGACAATGTTAAAAATGCCATGTTGTACTGGTACTTCCATCTAATCCTGTGGCCAGGGTTTGGTCACAGGGCCAAGTGTCCCTGCAACATAGACTATAAAATATAGTCTTTATTCTGGGCAGCCATATACTTAGCTAAAAGTTCAAGGCTTTATTATGAAGGAAAAAGTAGATAATAGATATTGATAATAGCCAGCCGTCTCTGCTCCAGTAAGTAAAAAAGGATCAGAGGGTTTGTATGTTATGACACTATGTGTGAAGAAAGGATACATATGAGTGTACCTTGTTTTATTGCACTTTGCTTGATTGAGCTTCACAGATGTGGCGTTTTGGTTTGTGTTTGTTTTTACAAATGGAAGGTTTGTGGCAACCCCTCATTGAGCAAGTGCATCGGCGTCATTTTGCCAATATGTGTGCTCACTTCCTGTCTCCATGTCACATTTTGGTAATTCTCAAAATATTTCAATTTTTTTCATTATTATTATTATTATTATTATTATACCTGCTGGTTATCTGTGATCAGTGATCTTTTATGTTACTATTATAATTGTTTGGAGATGCCACAAACCACGCCCATACAAGACAGCAAACTTAATTGATAAATGTTGGGTGTGTTCTGACTGCTCCACCGACTGGCCGTTCCCCCATCTCTCTACTTATCCACAGGCCTCCCTAGTTCCTGAGACACTACAATATTGAAATTAGGAGAATTAATAATCCTGCAATGACTTCTAAGTGTTCAAATGAAAGGAGTAGTCGCATGTCTCTCACTTGAGATCAAAATCTAGAAGTGATTAAGCTTGGTGAGGTCGGCATGTTGGAAGCTAAGACAGGCTGAGAGTTAGGCCTCTTGTGCCAAGGAGTAAGCCAAGTTGGAATGCAAAGGAAAAGTTCTTGAAGGAAATTAAAAGTGCTACTCCAGTGAACACATGAATAACAAGAAAGGGAAACAGCCTTATTGCTGCTATGGAGAAAGCTTCAGTGGTCTGAGTAGATCAAACCAACCATTCCCTTAAGTCAAAACCTGATCCAGAGCCAGGCCCTAGCTCTCTTCAATTCTGTGAAGGCCGAGAGAGGTGAGGAAGCCGCAGAAGAAAAGTTGGAATCTAGGAGAGGTTGGTTCATGATGGTAAAGGAGAGAAGCTGTCTCCATAACATAAAAGTGCAAGTTGAAGCAGCAAGTGCTTATGAAGAAGCTGCAGCAAGTTATCCAGATCTGGCTAAGATAATTGTTGAAGGTGGCTACACTAAACAACAGATCTTGAGGGTAGGTGAAACAGCCTTATATTGGGAAAAGATGCCATGTAGGACTTTCATAGCTAGAGAGAAGTCAATACCTGGCTTCAAAGGACAGGCTGACTGCCTTCTTAGGGACCAGTGCAACTGGTGACTTTAAGTTAAAGCCAATACTCATTTACCATTCTGAAAATCCTAAGGCCTTAAGAATTATGGTAAATTGACTCTGCCTGTCCTCTATAAATGGAACAACAAAGCCTGAATGACAACATGTCTGTTTACAGCATGGTTTACTGAATATTTTAAGCCCACTGTTGAGAATTACTGCTTAGAAAAAGATTACTTTCAAAGTACTACTACTCATTGACAATACACCTAGTCACCCAAAAGCTCTGATGAAGATGTACATTGAGAATAATATTGTTTTAATGCCTGCTAACACAACATCCATTCAGTAGCCATTAACATCAAGGCAACACCCTCCACCAGCAAAAAGATTATGACTTGCTGAAGGCTCAGATGATTGTTAGCATTTTTTAGCAATAAAGTGTTTTTTAATTAAGGTATATACATTGTGTTTTAAAGACATAATGCTGCTGCATACTCAATAGACTACACTATGGTATAAACATAACTTATTTGGGAACCCGAATAATTCGTGTGACTTGCTTTGTTGTGATATTTGCTTTATTGTGGTGGTCTGGAACATAACCCACAATATCTCCAAGTTACGCCTGTACATACGGATATTAAATGTCCTCAGAAACACTCAAGAAACTAACAATGGCTACAAAGTCTACAAGGTCTACAATGTTAGTGAAACTAAGGAATTTAGAGTTTCATATACTTCAATACCTTTAAATTGTCACCATGACTATATACTGGTTTTATGATTTGAAAAATTAAAATTTGAAAATTGGTAAAATTAATTTAAAAATGGATCAAGAAATTATACAGAAATATAGACAAATAAATAATAAGAAAATTGTTCTTGGGAGTGTACACTGGTAAGTTACTTATTAATCTCTTTCATTTCTTTTGGAATAATTTCTGTTTCCAAATACAAGCACAGTTTCGTAAGTCGAGAAAAATCAAAATAGGTAAAATTAAGGGTAAGACATGTTAAGTGAAGGGAGCCAAACTCAAAAGGCTATATACTGTGTGATTTAAATTAAATGGCATTCTGGAACAGACAAAACTATAGGGAGAGAGAACAGCTCAATAGTAATGCCAGAAGTCAGAAATGGGGGTGGGTTTGACTACAAAGGACAGCATGAGGACATTTTTCACAGCAATAAAATATTCTGTATCTTGATTGTGGCAGTACTTATACCAGTCTACGCATTGGTCAAGATTTATAAAAAAAAGAATCAAAAGAATCAACAAGGACAAAATCGGCTAGATCAATCAAGGAAGAAAAAAGAGAAGACAAATAAATCTAAGGAATGAAAATGAAGACATAACTTCAGATACTTCTGATACTTAAAAGAAAATAAGAGAATATTATTAAAAAGGCTGTTAGTACATTTGAAAACTTAAATGAAATATATGAATTTCTAAAAAAAAATAGAAATCAACAAAATCGACTCAAGAAAAAACAGAGAACTTGAATAGTCCTAAATCTATGAAATTAATTGAATCAAAATTTTAAAATCTTCCCATAGGCCAGGCACAGTGGCACACATCTGTAGTCCCAGCTACTCAGGAAGCTGAAGTGGGAGGATCCCTTCAGGCCAGAAGTTAAGGCTATAGTGCACTATGATTGCGTCTATGAATAACCACCATACCCCAGTGTGGGTGACATAGTGAGACCCCATCTCTTTAAACAAAACAACAAAAAAAATTTAAATTCCCACAAAGAACACTAGGCCTATGTGGTTTTATTAGTGATTTCTAACAAGCATTCAAGAACAAACATTTTAATCCTATACAAATTATCCCAGAGTATTAAAAAAGAAAGAACATCCCCCAACTCAGTGCCACAATCACAGCTCGCTACAACCTCAAACTCCTAGGCTCAAGCAATCCTCCTCCCGCAGCCTCTGGAGTAGCTGGGACAATAGGCCCATGCCACCATGCCCAGCTAATTTTTTAAGTTTTTGTAGAGATGGGGTCTCACTGTGTTGCCCGGGCTGGTCTCAAACTCCTGGCCTCAAGTGATCCTCCCACCTTGACCTCCCAAAATGCTGGGATTACAGGTGTGAGCCAACATGCCCAACCTAGCATAATTTTTATAGTAAAAACTGACCAAGATAATACGAGACACAAAAATTAAAAGCGAATTTCAATCATGAACACAGATAAAAAATCCTAAACAAAATAATAGCAAACTAAATTTAATAGATTAAGAACAGATGATAACATATGGCCAAATAAGGTTTATTTCAGGAATGAGAGGTTGGTTTAACATTAGAAAATCAATAAATACAATTAACTACAATCCTAATTTAAAAGAGAAATATCATATAATCATCTTAATAGATACAGAAAAAAATGTTTTCTAGAGTTCAATGTGCATTCTGATAAGTATTCTTATCAAACTAGTAATGCAAAGAAACTTCCTTAACCAATAAATTACATCTACTAAAAACCTACAACAAACATTATAATTAATAGTGAAATGTTGAAAATATTCCTTTTACGTTCAGGAGAGGGGGGAAAAAAACAGGGCACTTGCCATCAACTCTTGTATTCAACCTTGTACTAGAGGTCCTAGCCGATACAAGAGAAGGAAATTAAAGAATGTAAGTAGGATGTGATGAAAGAAAACAGTCATTAATCACAGTTGATATGATGTCTATATAGTCAACCCCAGAGGATCTACACAAAAATATGAGTTAATTAAAGAGCTGAGCAAGTTTGCTAGACAAAAAATCAATATATAAAAGTCAAATGTATTTCTATAGATTAGTAAAACTGAACATATAATTTTGAAGAGACACCATTTATAATAGCATAAAAAACATGAGATGACTAGAGATAATCCACTAAAGATGTGCAAGGCTGAATGGAGAAAAATGATACAACTTCTATGAAATGTATTTAAAAAGAAAAAAACAAAAGAGGACTTATTATGCCATGTGGATTTATCAGAAAATTCAATTTTATAAAGATGTCAATTCTTACCTACTTAATATACAAAGTCAAAGTAATTTTAACAAAAATTGTGGCGCTTTTACTTATAACTCAACAATCTAGATTCTAAAATGTATATGGACAAGCAAAGAATCGAGAATAGCCAAGCACTCCTAAAAAAGGAGAAAAAGATGAGAGATTTACCTTACCAGATACCAATACACATCATAAAGATATAGCTGTTAAAATAGGATGGTATTTACAAAGAATAGACCAAATGTCCAAAAGTACAGAATAGAGAGCTAGAAAGAGATCTACACACAAATAGAAAGTAGACATACAGCAGAACTGGCAAAATGGACCAGTAGGGAAAGGATGGGCTTTTCTATTGTGCTGGGACTATTGTTTATCCACTGTTCACCATACGTACTTCCTCATAACATACATCAAACTGATTCCAGTTCCAGCAAATATTTAAATATGAAAGGCAGAGATATAACATTTAGAAGATAATTTGAGAGTATAGCTTTATGACCTTGAAGTAAGGAAAGAATTTCTTTAAGATACGAAAAGGCACAAAATCATATAACATATGATTATAGACTTAGTGACGTTAAGAATTTGTATTCATCATAATATACTATAAAAAATTAAAAAGAGAGGCAACTATTTGGAGATCTTGTAACATATACAACTGACAAAGTATCAGTATTCACACTGTAAAAAGAACTACAAATCAATTTTTTAAAAAAAACAAACAACAAAAAAATGGGCTAATGACTTCACCACTTCAGAGAAGAAAACATATAAATGGCTCATGAACAGGTGAAAATGTGCTCAATCTCATTAGTAATCAGGGACATGTAAATTAAAACCACGATGAGATACAGTGTCACCCACATAAATTAGCAAAGTTTAAGAAGTTGGATAATAGCTAATGTTAAAGAGATGATGGAGTAACAGAAATTCTCAAACACTGTTGGGGGAGTGTGAATTGGTACAACCATATTGGAAGATTACTTGGCATTACTTAGCAGAGTTGAAATTTTGTATACCTTACAACCCAACAATTCCACTTCTGTTTATACCCTAGAGAAATTCTTGCATCTGTGCATCTGTGTATAGAAATATTCACAGCAGCCTTGCATATAACAGCAAAAAATTGGAAATAATCTAAATGTCCATTAATAAAAGAATGAATAAATAAATTGTGCTATTTTCATACTATGGAATACATAGAGAGTGAAAATAAACTATAGCCACATGCCTCAAAATGGATGTCCCCCAAAAGTGTTAAATTTAGTGAAATAAGTATCTTATAGAAGGATATACACCTACATACTTCATACTTACATAAAGAATTTCATTAATATAAATTTCAAAACATGTATTAATCATTATGCATTGCATAGAGACATCAAAATATCATATGTACCCCCAAAATATGTACAACCATAATTTACCAATTAAAAATTACATTAAAAAATGTAAAACTAATCAATATATTATCTAAAAATGCAAATACATGTTTAAACTATCACAAAAGAAGGACAATTAAGCACATGAAAAGATGTTCAATATCATTAGTCAGTAGGGAAATGTAAATCTAAAACACAAAGAGATACCATGTCAGCCCACTAGGATGGCTATACTCAAAAAGACAGATAATACCAGGAGTTGGTAAGGATACAGATAAATTGGAACCTTCATACCCCTCTGGTGGGAATGTAAAATGGTATAGTCACTTTGGAAAACAGCCTGACAAAGTGGAAAGCACTTTGGAAAATGGTTACTCGAAAGTTTAAATATAGAGTTAAAATATGATCCAGCAATTCCATACCTAGTTACTGAAACACTGAAAAGAGAAACACCAAGGAAACTGAAAATATAAAACCACACAACACGTGTGCATGAACGTTCATAATGGCATTATTCATAATCGTCAAAAACTGCAAACCACCTAAACATTCACGAATAGATGGATAAATGGGTAAATAAAATGTGGCATATCCATGCAGTGGGATATTATTCAGCACCAAAAGGCACTGAAGTATTGATACAGGCCACAACATGGATGAGCCTTGAAAACATTGTGCTAAGTGAAGGAGCCAGACACAGAAGACCACATATTGTATGATTTCATTTCTATGAAATGCTCCAAATAGGAAAATCTAAGTAGAAATGAAGTTGATTTGTGATTACCTAGGGTGGAAGCAGAGGAGAGGGGAGAATGAGGGTAACTGCTAAAGAGTACAGTGATTCTTTCAGGGATGATGAAAATGTTCTAAAATTTATTGTGATGATGGCTGCGCAACTCATGAATGGACTAAAAACCACCAATCATACATTGTAAGTGGGTACATTGTATGATATGTGAATTATATCTCAAAAAAGCTGTTACAGAAAATAAAATAAGGGCATGACAGTGTAAACACAAAATTCAGGATAATGATTCCCGTTGAGAGGGAAAAAAGTGGATGGAATCAGGGAAGGACCCATAGAACATTTCATAGTAAGATGCTTTTTATTAAACTAGATGATGGGTACATATATGTATGCTATATCATAATTCTTAATACCATAGATATTTAAAATATTTTAATGGCCAAGAAGTATATGAAAAAGTTTAACCCCTCTAATATTGATAAGACAACAATCGCACTGTTATTTTTAAACCTATGAAATCACTAAGGGTTGGCATGCATGTGGTGAAACACACGCTCTTACACCCTGCTGGCGAGGGGGTGTTGCATACTGGTAGAACTTTTCTGAGGCATAAATTTCACAATTTGTATCATGAGCCTTAAAACGCGCATACTCTTTCGCCTAGTATTTCTGTTTCCAGGGGTGTATCACTCTGCCTTTGAGTCTGGTTTGGCCCCATGACTTGCTTTGATGAACAGAATCAAGCAGAAGTGATACATTGGGACTTCCAGGCCTAGGCCTTAAGAAAATTGTCTGGTAATTTCCACTCTTTCTCTCTTGGAAGCCAACCACTGTACCATAAAGCAGCACAGACTATGCTGTGGAGTGATAAAAGGCCACATGCAGAGAGGCACAGAAGAAGGGACTGTCTAGCATGGGGCAGCCCCAGCCACACTCCCGGCTGAATCCAGCAGACACATGAGTGACCTCAGCTATGCCACATGGATCAGAACTTCCCGGCTGAGCCCAGTTAGCCCACAGAACAGTAAAAAATAAATCATTGGTGTTTTCTTCAGCTACTAAGTTTGGGGTGGTTAATGATGCAACCACAGAGCTAAAACAATATCCTGAAGAAATAATTAGAGGTGTGAACAAATATTTATGTACAAAGCTATTTGCATAAGTATTATTGGCAATAGCAAAAAAATTAGAATAAATCTAAAGGCTTGTGCTGGATTTCTGTTGTTTCTTTGGCTACTAAGCATCCATTTTCTTTTGTAACCGAATCCAGAATTTCCTTTATGAAAACCTCCCTCCTCATTTTCAGGCAATGTGGTTCCAATAAGGTTTCTCTCTATACCAGGAGTGGACATATGACTCAGACTTGGCAGCAATTCCCCTGGGACTGGTTCAAGGATGGGTCACAACTCATGCAATATGGTCATGAGCAGAGTGAATCCCAGACTTTGCGGGAGCTACAGGAAAGTGTTATTTCTTTTGAGACTGTTAATAGTCAGAATGATTGAAGAGGAGAGTTCCTAAGAGGTTGGGAATTCAGTGAACAGTGCAGGAGGTAGAACTGAGAGATGGAGAGAACCAGGTCTAGATGACATTTTTTAGTCCCTAGATCAAGTTATACCCCAGACTTTTGAGTATATGAGCCAACACGAGTCCTTCTTTGGCTTAAACCAGTTAAGTTGGGTTTTCTGCCTCTTGCAACCAAGATTCCTGATCAATATGATATAACACCTGTCTTTGTCAGGGGAAGTTTGTCTGCAAAGGAACAGACATTCACCCAAACTAACTCCAGAAAAGAGAAAGTAAAGAAAGCAGAGAATCTTATGGGCTTCATGAGAACTAGAAAATTACCAAACTGCAAATCTCTCCATTTCTCATAGTTTCTATTTTAAATGTGTCTGCATCATTTCTTTCTGTTTATAGTCACCTTCCTCTGTCCCCTTAGCACAGAAATCATCATCATAACCTCAGTCTCCAGACTTTATATTATCTTTAAACTGATTTCCATGTATGTAACTGGCATAGTCTCAGCATTCCAATGCCAAATTTCCAAGTAAAGATCTGATGGGCCCAGCTTTGGCCAAGTGGCTACTATGTCCAAAATCGGTGTTCATGACATCACTAGGGGTAGACTTTTCTAAAGCTGTCAGATGGAGAGGTTGTCTAAAGAAAGATGTGGTCAAGGAGCAAATTATATGCATCTCTAGAACAGCACAAGCTGAGGGAGGAATGAGGAACCAAATGGTGATGCACCATGTAATATTATACAGTTACCCAAATCCATGTTTTCAAAAAGTGCAAATATCCTTCAACAAATGGTAGTGGGATTTCCACATGCGAAAGAATGGAGTTGGACTCTTACCTCACACCATATAAAAAAGTTAACTACAAATGGATCAAAGAGCTAAATATTATACAAGAGCTTAAACTGTAAAACTCTTAGAAGAAAACATGGGTGTAAATCTCCATAACCTTAGATTTGGCAATGGTTTCTTAGATATGACACCAAAATGACAAGCAACAAAAGAAAAAAGTAGATAAATTGGACTTCATAAAATTAAAAACTTTTGTGCATCAAAGAACACTATTATGAGAGTGAAAAGACAACCCATAGAATGGGAGAAAGTATTTACAAATAATATATCTGAAAAGTGTTTAATATCCAGAATATATAAACAATTCCTACAACTCAATGACAAAAAGAAAAACAGCCCAATTTTAAAATGGGCAAAGGACTTGAATAGACATTTCTCTAGAGGAGATATGCTAATAACCAACAAATGCATTAAAAGATATTCAATATCATTAGTGACTGGGGAAATGCAAACCAAAACTGCAATGAGATATCACTTTATCTCTACCAGGATGACTACATACAAAAAAAATAGAAAATAACAAGTGTTGGAAGGATGTGCAGAAACTGGAACCCTTCCATATTGCTACTGGGAAAGTAAAATGGAGAAGTCACTGTAGAAAATAATTTGGCAGTTCTTCAATAAGTTAAACATAGAGTTACCAGATGATCCAGCAAGTCCACTCCTAGATATATAACCAAAAGAATTGAAAACAGGTGTTCAAACAAAAACTTGTACACAAATATTCACAGTAGCAGTATTCATAATAGCCAAAAGGTGGAAATATCCCAAATGTCCATCAACTGATGAACGGATAGACAAAATGTGGTACATCCGTACAATGGAATATTATTCAGCCTTAAAAAGAGATGATGTACTGATGCAGGGTACAACATATTAATAGATGAGCCTTGAAAACATTATGCCAAGTGAAAGAATCCAGTCACAAAAGGCCACATATAGTATGATTCAATTTATTTGAAATATCCATAATAGGCAAATCCATAGAACAGAAATGATATTGGTGGTTGCTGGAGGAAAATGGGGAAGTTGGGGAATAATTACTTAATGGGTATAAGGTTTCCTTTAGAGTAGTGGTCCCCAAACTTTCTGGCACCAGAGATTTTTTTCACGGAAGACAATTTTTCCATGGACTGTGGGGAGTGGGGGGATGGTTTGGGGATGATTCGAGCACATTATATATATTGTGCACTTTATTTCTATTATCATTACATTGTAATATATAATGAAATAATAATTATACAATGCACCATAGGTTGGGACCCTCGCTTTAGAGTGATGAAAATGTTTTGGAACTAGGTAGTGATGATGTTTGTACAACATTATGAATGTACTAGATGCCTTTGAATTGCATACTTTTTTTATTGTATGATCCATTTATACAAAATTTGTCCAGAATAAGAAAATCTAGAGACATAGAAATTAGACATAGAAATAGGTGTCCAGGGGCCGGGGGGAGGAGGAAATGGCAAAAAGAATGGAAAATTCTTTTTGAGGTGATGAAAATGTTCTGAAATTAAATCATGGTGATAGCTGCATAACCTGGTGAATAAAGGTAAATTTAAAGGGTGAATTCACCCTTTAAAAGGGTGAATTTTATGATGTGTAGATTATATCTTAATTTTAAAAAAGAAAAAAAGAAGCAATCACAGAGAATGAAGTCAACTCATGTTCTGTGGATCAGAACTAAGGAAATGCTCAGAGTCTGTCATGCCTTTGTTGGAACCCACAGGAAATGGCAGGAAGGACATCCAATACGGTAGGGTTCAGATGACAAATCTGGTCGGGCCCAAGACTCTGCCTTTCTTTGCTGGGGCCTGCAGAATTTACCAATATCTTGGTAAAGATGGATAGACAATGAATAAAACCATGCTTGTTATGCTATAATCATTGTTATATCCAGGCCTACATGAATTGTTTACATGTGATTATATTTCTTTTTTTTATTTCAGCATATTATGGGAGTACAAATGTTTAGGTTACGTATATTGCCTTTACCCCACCCAAGTGAGAGCTTCAAGCATGTCCATCCCCCAGATGGTGAGCACTGTACCCATTAGGTGTGTATATACCCATCCCCTCCTCTCCCTTCCCACTTGCCCCACACCTCATGAATGTTTCTTCCCATATGTGCACGTAAGTGTTGATCAGTTAATACCAATTTGATGGTGAGTACATGTGGTGCTTGTATTTCCATTCTTGTGATACTTCACTTAGTAGAATGGGCTCTAGCTCTATGCAGGATAATACAAGAGGTGCTAGATCACCACTGGTTTTTGTGGCTGAGCAGAACTCCATGGTATACATATACCACATTTTATTAATCCACTCATGTATTGATGGGCACTGCATACTTTTAAATGGCAAATTTTATTTTATGCATATTTTACCAAAAAATAAGTGTTTGATATCAGGAACATATACATTTTTTAATGTAAAAAAGTCAAAATTTAAAAGTGAATGATTCGTCTCATCTTTTAAATGTAAATAGAGGAAAATGACAGGAAGCAAAATATTAACAGGTGATAATCATTTCTGGGTAGCAGCATTTGGGTGATTTGCATTTTCTTTACACAATTTTATATTTTCCACATTTCCCGTTGTGATCATGTATTGACTTTATAAACAGAAAAAATATTCGAAATACATGAAAATAATTAAAGTCATTGTTGTAGACATTGCTAATGCTCACCAATGTCAGGTCATCCTCTCCTTTTTGAGCACTAAGAAGCATGTGCTTCTAGACCCACTGCCCATGTGACTAGTTATAGACAATGGACGTGAGCAGAAGTCACGCATGTCACTTCATTGGTTATTTATTGCTATGCAATGCAGCAAAGTATCCAAAACAACAGTCATTATTTAGCTCATAAATCTACAGCTTGGGCTGGGTTCAGTGGAGACACCTCAGCTCTGCTGTATGTACTCATCTAAGTGTCCTGAAGGCTGGGAACAGAATCACATGAGGGCTGGCTCTTTCTCATGTCTGGGAGTAGACGCTGGCTGGCTCCATATGCAGGCCCTCAGGGCTATTAGCTGGAACATCTACACATATCCTCTCTGTGTGGCAGCTTGGATTCCTCACAATGTGCCACAATGTTCTAACAGTGAGGATACCAGGAGAGCTGAACAGAAACTGTATCTCTCCTTATGATCCAACCTTGGAAGTCGCATAGCATCCTTTCTGCTGTCTCAAGTCCATCCAAATTTAACATAAGAGGATATAGACCTATGACTCTCTATTGAAGGAGTATCCAATTCACAGCACAGAAAGAGAATGCAGGATGGGAGATAACTCTTTTGGCCATTTTTGGAGAATAAAATCAGCCACCAGCAGGCAGAGATAGTAAATGCCCGTGGGTCACCCTTGTACAACCCTACAATTCTATCTTCCCCTACTGCAGTGATCCTCTCATGTTCTGAGATGGAGGAAGTAAACTAAGTCCCTTAGTACCCAGTTGGAAGATGGCATGGAAGCCCTAGAGTGGTACCAGATGCCCAGCATTCTGGGCAAAAAGGATTCCTTTAGCAACATACATACTCACAGTCCTCTTTTTAATCATGCATGATGAATAATGAAAGTGGATACTGAGCTATTGCTCTATCATTAATACTTTCTTGAAAACTCTTGCCCTTTTGGAATTATTCTCTAATCAGGAGTTCGAGACCAGCCTGAGCAAGAGTGAGACCTTGTCTCTACAAAAAATAGAAAAATTAGCCAGGCATTGTGGCATGCACCTGTAGTCCCAGCTACTCAGGAGGCTGAGGCAGGAGAATTGCTTGAGTCTGGGAGTTTGAGGCTGCAGTGAGCTATGACGATGATGCCACTGCACTCTACCTGGGGCAACAGAGTAACACTGTCTCCAAAAAAAAAAAAAAAGTTTAAATGATAAATTTTATGTCATGTATATTTTACTACAATAAAAAAAATTTAATGTTATTCCCTTATTCCATCTTCATGTTCTTTGTTCTCATCCACACACTCTGTGAGAGCTGGGGCCACATGTTTCTGTCTCACCTCTACATCTGTGGCCCCAGAGCAGGGTCTGACTCATTGTGGGCACTCAATTAATATTTGCTAAATGAAAAAATGAAGAGAACCAAAAGTATATCAAAGGAGGGGGACACATTAGTATAATTGATATGAGTGGAAATGTCCAGAGTAAGTGTCTTCCTGACCTCTGAGCTTAACAACGTGGATCCAGGAAACACATCAACAAACTTTACCCTTGGACCCTAACCCTATCTCTTTTCTTCTCTGGGCCAAGTTTCCTCGTCACAATCTCTCTCGAACTGGTGAGAACATAACTGATAATCTTTAAATATGATTAACTCCATAGAAAGTCATGCTATTAACCTGATTAAGTGGTAGGAACCTAAATATTCAAAATGAATCCATTAAGCTGCTTAATTGCATTAGTTAGAATTCTTTTAGCTAGAAGTAACAAAAAAACTCAAATCAAGATGGCTAAACATTTAAGGTTCAGCTACATCCTCAGGCTGGCTCCCAGCTCTTTCCAGCAGTTGTATAATAGATCAGTGGGGACATTCATTGTTTCATGACAGATGTGTCTGAAATGTGGTAGAGAGTCTTTGCCTGGCCGGACTTGAGTCAGGCTCCTGGATCTTCTCCTAGGCCTATCTGTGCACTTCCTTCCTTATAAAATCCAGTTTTAGAAAAGAGCCCTACTAAGGCAGTTCAGCCAGAACCTGCCATCTTTGATATTTGATCATCCTTGTTATTGGATCAGGTTCCTCACCCTCCACCATCCTCCAGGTGATGTCTGATCACCCTGGCCTGTCATCAGTCAGAATCCTGGTAGGTCACATTAGCCAGAATCCCCCTCACTCCTGATACTTCCTCTCAGTAATCTTCTCTCCACTGACCCCTACCCTATTCCTTGGCTACAAATCCCCACTTGCCCATGCTGTATTCCGAGTTCAGCCCATTCTCTCTCCCCGACTGCACGATCCCATAGAAGTGGTCCCTACACCTGTCATGATGGCCCTGAATAACATCTTCCTTGCTGTGCTTTAACAAGTAACACTGAATAATTTTCTCTTCAACAAACATAATCACCCCTACCAAAGTAGAGCAGCCTAAACCAAGAGTGTAATGAATTTACTCTTTGGGGCAGGGGTGATAATTCCTTACTATGCAGTCCTTTTCCTCCAGAACCCTTCTCCATCGGGGCAGTATGACTGCAACAATTAGTGTGGAGATTGGTCGGCAGTGAGTACACCAGAAGCATACCTTGGAATCAGTTTAAATCATGATGGAAAAGCAACAGGTCTCAAGTGGGGGGAATTTTTGCCCCTCAGGGAACATTTGGAAATATCTAGAGATACTTTGTCTCAACAGGGGTGGGAGTTGGGTGGTCGTTCTACTGGAATGTAGTGAGTAAAGGTCAAGATGCTGCTAAACATCCTATGGTGCACAGGGTAGCACCCCCCTCTCAGAAAAAAAGAATTACCTGGTCCAAAATGTCAAGAATGGCAAGGTTAAAAAGCCCTGTGATAGAATGTCAGATTTACATATCCGTAATAAAAACTTCTCTCTAGAGGCTGGAAGAGAAGAAATAGGCACCATGATAAAATGAACAACAAGAGTCTTGGAATTAGATCTCACAATTAACATCAGATTGGCCGAAAGAACTTGTTTCCAAAGCAATTGGTTAAAAATGCAAAAATACATGATTTATTCAGAAGAAAATGTCAAGCTGCTGGTAAGAATGATGTTGGCTTGGCTTGTTAAAGTCTCAGAAGTTAAGTCCCTGCGTGCCAGCGTGGGCTCTTCCACTAACTAAGCAGTTGTGTTATTGTGAAGTCACTTAAAGACCAAAGGACCAATTTCATCAGATGGATCATTGGTTTTCAAACACCTCCCCCTGGCTCTGCAGGTACCTCAGGGATTTTCTGGTGAGAGTATGAGAGAAACAATCCCTGTACCCTCTTCCACTCTCCTGCACCAAATCACCTATGCTTTTCATATTCGACACAAAATGGATTAATGTATAAGCAGCATAATTCAGATGTGCTAAATTATAAACACACGCACACACGCACATAGTGTTCCTTTGTTTATAGAACTGATCTCATGATCTCATTGTCCTCTCAGACATTCTTTCTTGTGGAAAGGGTTAAATCTTAAACTTGCTGATTAAAATTATCTCAGTATCTTCCTGTTTAAAACAGTCTCTTCCAGGTTACCCTTGCCTAAAATTTTTGAATTGTAAGTTTCGTTTGTTTGTTTGTTTTTCAGTAAATAACAGATTACCTTCTTCAAATGATAAAGAAGCCCAATATAGACATAATGGGGGACATTAAAAAAATAGCAAACATCTAGTCAAATAGTCAAATCCAGGGACCCAACTTGGCTGTTTCTCTCCTCTCCAAGATAGCATCTAGGGGAGGAAAACAGCATGGTCACCAGGTGGGAGGAAGCCAGCTGGTCCATGTGCAGGTCTTTGTGCCGTCCTCTGGAAACACCTGGCTCCTTGTCTCTACTGGTCACTCGATGACTTACAGTCATCCATAGCTAGAAGATTTGTGTTCTGTTCTCTTTGGCACTCCTGGGACCAGGTGGTTCCCTGACTCCCCCCTCTACCACAAACTAAATCTGTTTAGGACCCTTCAATACTGGAAGAACAGCAAGGCTCCCATCTTTCCACTTGACCTCTGAGAAGGCCAAATGGAGGCCACAGTTTGGGCCCCATCAGTGCTCCCTTTATTCATCCCATTTCTTAATAACCATTTGAAGATTTCCACTTTGCTTGCACAAGTGCCCTAATTTGCCCCCTTTTCTTTCTCCTTTGTTTTACCTGTCTCTTACAAATCATTTTAATCTTCTTCATTACCTGTTGTTTCAGCATAACTTTTTCCTTTGGTAGGGCCCCTGAGGCTAGCAGCTGTAGCTTATACCATGAGGGATCCAAGCCCAGCATAAGGGTCCACCCCAACATTTTCTTTCACTTTTATTTTAACTACTTTCATTGGTAGGGGCCCTACAGGCTAACAGCTGCAGCTCAAAGCAGCCAGATCCACACCTGGCCCAGTGTCAGGATCCACCCCAACATTCTCCCTTACTTGCATTTTAGCTGTGACAGATAACAATAACCAAGAGATTGTATATTTCATTTTTTTCTTATTACTCCACATTTACTTATACATCCAGTGAGACAACTCCCTGGGAGTTTAAAAATTCTATGGGTAAATTTTACCTCTGGTAACCAATCACAACACAGCTGCAGCTTCATATCATGGGGACTCTGTAGCCATCTGGAAATCAAAAGTTTATTAACACCCTCTCATCCTTCTTCTTCCCAAACCACGTGCTCCAGCAAGTCAAGTTCGTTCCATTGAATCCCACTTCTGACACCAACTATGATAATCTGGGGACAAGTACAAGATTAGAGAGAACAATACCCACAAGACTGCCCTCACTTCTGGCAACAAATGCAAGTTTGGGGGGGCTCCCATACCACCTGCAGGTTTTATAATTTGCTAAAAGAACTCACAGAATTCAAAGCTGAAAGTTGCTATACGTAGTGATTGTTACTGTTTATTACAGGGAAAGGACACAGATTCAATTCAGTCAAAGGAAAAGACATAAGGCACAGTCTGAGAGGGTTCCAGACATGAGGCTTCTGTGTTCCTCTTCCTGTGGAGTCAGCATGTGTACACTTTCAGCACTGATGTGTGACAATACGCACAGAGTACTGCCAATCAGAGAAGCTCAGCTGACCTTCAGTGTCCAGAGTTTATAATGGGGTTTCATTATGTACGCATGATTGACTGACTGCCCATGTAGTTGAACTCAGTCTGTAGGTTGACTGATACCATGTGACCCAAAGCCTCCACTTTGAATCACATGGGTGATCTTTCTAACATGGCAAGTCCCCACCCTAAATCACTTGGTTGGTCTTTCTGGCATGTCCAGCCTCACCCTAAGATCCAGTGTGGCCAGCTGCCACTACCCTAAGCAAGAACACTTCTATCAGGTGTGACATAGATTACCTCCCAGAAGCTGAGGGCAAAAGCTAGATCTGTCTTTGGGCAAGGCCAAATTCTTAACTACACAGACCTGTACCACATGTCATATAGAAATATTGACTCAAAATGGATCATAGACCTAAATTTAAGAGCTAAAACTATAAAACTCTTAGCATAAAACCTAAGTGTAAATTTTCATGAACTTGTGTTAGACAGGTTTATTAGATATGCCACCAAAAGTGCAAGTGACAACGGTGAAACAGGTAAATGAGACTTAACCAAAGTTTAAAATGTTTATGTTCCTTACGCCTGTAATCCTAGCACTCTGGGTGGCTGAGGCGGGTGGATCGTTCAAGGTTAGGAGTTCGAGACCAGCCTGAGCAAGAGCGAGACCCCGTCTCTACTAAAAAAATAGAAAGAAATTATCTGGACAACGAAAAATATATATACAGAAAAAATTAGCCAGGCATGGTGGCACATGCCTGTAGTCCCAGCTACTCGGGAGGCTGAGGCAGGAGGATCGCTTGAGCCCGGGAGTTTGAGGGTGCTGTGAGCTAGGCTGACGCCATGACACTCTAGCCAGGGCAACAGAGCCAGACTCTGTCTCAAAAAAAAAAAAAAATGTTTATGTTCCAAAGGGCACCACCAAGAAAGTGAAATGACAACCTAAGGAAGGGGAGATAATATTTGCACTATTATTTTTTAAATGCTCATAATGAATTTTTAAAATTTTATCTTTGTTGGTTTAACTACATTAACTACAAAACTAATATTTTCTCATTGTAAAATATTATACTTTCAGGAGTTTATAACACACAGAAGAGGAATCCAATAGCAACTTCCCACAAGAAAACTACCCTTAACAATTTGGGGCATACGCCTATAGGGTTATTTCTCTGAATATTAAACTTTTACCAAAAGATGTATATTTTAGACACTATTTTACAACTAGTTTTTTTCCATTATTTTATTTCCATTATCAAGGCCACATTCTTGGGTCAGTAAATATAACTCTACTTCTTTTTTAATCTCTGTTTACTATTATACTGCATATATATAAAATAATTTATTTTATCACTTCTCTATGAATGAACATTGTTTTGTTTCTAGTTTTTATTTATTAAAAACAGTGCTTTAGTTGGTATCCTTCATATGTAATTTTGATTAAGTTTTCACATGAATAAAAGTCACAGCAAGTTGTATAGATGTCTTTTCAAGTACTGCTGTGGCTATCTGTTGTTTTACACACCCAGTTAATTCCCTTATCTTCTTGTAACAGACCCCATTTTTCTTTGGAGAATTGCCTCCCTATTCCATACAGTTTTGTTTTTTTTTTTTAATGTTTATATATATATATATATATATATATATATATTTTATTTCAGGGTATTGTGAGGGTACAAATATTATGGTTACACTTTATGTCTTTGCCTCACCCAAGTGCGGGTTAAAGGCATGCCCTTCCCCACCTACAGTGCTTCCCATGTCCTTTAGTTGTGGATTTACCCCACCCCCCCGTCCTCCTAATCCCTGGAGAGTATTTCTGCCATGTGATCACCCTAGTGTTGATCAGTTAGTACCAATTTGATGGCGAGTACAAGTGGAGCCCATTCTTCCACTCTTGTGGTGCCTCACTTTGGATAATGGGCTCAAGTTTAATCCAGGAAAGTATAAGAGGTTCTAGATGTTTTGGTGGGGCTGCAAATCAGAGTAGCCTGGTGCTCTGGCCATAGTAATCAGTCCAACAGGAGGGCCTGTGACCCAAGCAGAGGAATCCCTTCCCCTTCCTCACAAACTCACACCTTTTGTGACATCTTCCTTTTCAAGGCTGCACTTAATGTGTGTGTTTGGGAGGTAGAAAAGGAGAAGGCAGGGAAATACACACAATATAATTTATTCCAAGACCTGAAACTTGAGACCATATGCAAGAAGTGACCCAGCTTACAGATTCAGAAAATTCACTGGCAGACTAAAAATATTAATAGCAAGAGATTTTACTTTGGTGTTAAAATTCTTGCTTATACTCAATTACTTTTATAAAAATAATAGTACCTGTATTAGTCAGCTCAGGCCACTGTAACAGAATACCATAGACGAGATGGCTTAAACAGAAATTTATTTTCTTACTGTTCTGGAGGCTAGAAGTCCAAGATCAAGTTTCCCGCAGATTTGGTTTTTGGCGAGGGCTGTCTTCCTGGCTTGCATATGGCCACCAGTCCTAACTCTGATCACTTGGTGGTATGTTTGGAACTCTGCTGAGAATCATGCATTTCTGACCCTGGTTTTCCCCTTGCCCATCCAAGGATTCCTTCTCCCAGCCCAGTGGTTCACAATCACGGCTCCACATTGGAAATCACTTGGGGAGCTTTTAAAAATGTAATGCATGTGGGGTGCCCAGACCAACTGAATGAGAACCTCTGGGCTTACTGAGCATCAGTATTTTTAAAAATCTTCACAAGTGATTCCAATGTTTAGGCAAAGATGAGCACAACAGCTCCAGCCCCAGCGTGGACATTTACAAATCACCATTCAGGGATTTGAGCAATATAATTATATGTTAAAAGCAACCTCTGCCTACTGACCATCCTTAGACATAGAGGAAATTTTAGAGTTGGATGGATGAGGGACCTGAGAGGCATCAGGCATTTTATAGAACAGTAGACTGGCAGGATGCTCACAGAAATTGAAAAAAAGTTCCAGTCATCAAGCAAATGTGGACAGTACTTCAGAGATCTACAATGCAAATTAACCTCCAGCGGTCTGAGAAATGCAGCAGGGAAAAGACAGACAACAGTAATTCATTTAAGTTGATCCCTAGGTTCCCCTAATTTATTTAAGAACACCTATTAACACCTTAGGGGACCCACTTGTAAAACACTCTTAGTCCAACTCTTTCATTTGACCAAGACATGGAGGGGGGTCATGATTTAAACCCCCAATATTTACATAAAACACCCTGTGATGAATATTTGCATTATTGAGGATTGGATTCCATTTTCCTTTAAATGTCTAGTACTTCCTCCTCAGCCGTGGTGCATTTCTGCATTTCTTCACGAAAGACATGATAATTAAGGTTCAAAGGTACAAAAGTGACAGTGTTAGTAACCACTGCTGACTGAATGTTAATCAAATATTTGAATAAAGTACTTTGAATATTATAATTTATTTCTTAATTCAACAAATATTGATTGGATGCCTTCCACTTGGGAGTAGCATCATATGCACATTTAACAGGAGTAAATGCAACTGTGGAATACCAGCAATAATAATAACACCCAACACCTAAGGCTTCTATAGCACTTACTGTGGGCCAGACACATGGCTTTACCTGTATTCTCTCATTTAATTCTCACAATAACGTCTGCGAGGCCGGTTGCATTATTATCCCCATTTCACAGAAGGGAAGCTGAGCCACAGTGGGGTTAACCAAGTTGCCCAAGGTCACAACTGGAGCTAGTCAGTGATGGGGCAGCCTTCCAATCCCAGGCAGGCTGCCTCCAGCAGACAGGCTCTGACCCACTCCTCTACACAGCATGCTTCACAGCTTGTGGGCAACTATTTAAATAGTAAGGCCATTTCTACCCACCACTTTAAGACCTCAGGGTGAGGGTTCCATATGCCTCTCAGAATAAAAGTACCTTGCTGCATTGAGTGTGATCCTATTGGTTAGAGATCCTACTGTTTAAATGCGAAAACCTCTAACACTAGCTGGTTCACCTGCTGAAATTAGTGATCTGTTCCAATGTTATGGGAAAAAATGACAGTGTGGGCTTCTAGCATGTTGGCCTCTAACATGGCAAAATCCTCAGGAAATATTCAAGGGCAATTTTAACTATACACAATCTTTACCACCTTAAATTCTGGCTTTGACTGAATTCCCATTTAGGATGTGCATGGTGCTGAGTACTAGATATACAAACCCAGGCTTTATCCTTCCACTCATTTACACTATTAGTGACCCCCTTCTTCTGTGCTGAGAGACCCCAGTTTTTGTTCAGGGCAGCATTTATTCTGCCACCACTGATGAATCATTATTGGTCTCGACAATCATGACAATTCTCTTCCCTGCTTTCCCAGGCTCCCTTTGCAGCAAGGATGCATGACTCAGTTCTAGCCAATGAGATATGAAGGAAGGTCTGCTGCGGACTCCTGGGAAAGCCACGATTTTCCCACTAAAGGGAGATAGACACAGCTTGCACCAGACTTTCTCCTTTCTGCCTTGAATGCAGGTGTGGTGGCTGGAGCAGTGGAGCAACCATGGGGGAAAATAACAGAGACATGAAGAATTAATAAAGACACCATCCCTGCCATCGCTGAGCAGTGAACCAATGTCAGCAACTGCCCACTGCCAAACTTCTTGTCCTGTGGAAATATAAACCTCAAATTCTTTTGGTTTGGGGGGACACATTTCCTTTTACTCATAGCCAAAACATTACCAATATACGCAGTCTAATGGTGCTTACCATTCAGTTGGGCAAACAGAAATTAATTATATTTAGCATGTAGATATAGATATCATTATATCTATATATCTGTATCTATATAGGTCTCTGTGTCATAACTACATGTCAGTTTACAGACCAAAGTGTGTAGGATACATTTCTCCACATTCTCTACACTTCGCTTTCATTTTTTATTAAGAGGCCTTATTTTGCCAGGCAGTGGAAACTGAATCTCATCAGTTCAGGTAGGTCTCCCCTGCTTTTCCCTGCGGTTATGTCTGAGGGTGGCTTTGGTGGCTCCAGATACCGGTGGAGGTGGGCATCTGGTCTCAGCCATCACCTTTCCACACCGACACCTGTGGAGACATATTTATTTTGCCTGGGCCCCTCGTTCCTGATCCTCTCGGCCCCACCGTCTTAGTGACTTCCAGGAACTTCTTGGGTGCACAGGGAACTGTCCGCAGTTTTCCTGCCGTACGGGGCCATGGTAAAAGCTATGCAGCAGCCTGAATCTCCTCCTCCCAATGCCCCATCCTGGGCTGCACTGTGCGGCACAGTCGCCAGTAACCACACATGGTTATTTAAATTTAAATTAATTAAAATTTTTAAAAATAAAAATTCAGGGCCAGGCGTGGTGGCTCACGCCTGTAATCCTAGCACTCTGGGAGGCCGAGGCAGGCGGATTGTTTGAGCTCAGGGGTTCGAAACCAGCCTGAGCAAGAGCAAGACCCCGTCTCTACTGAAAATAGAAAGAAATGAATCGGACAGCTAAAAATATATAGAAAAAATTAGCCGGGCATGGTGGCACATGCCTGTAGTCCCAGCTACTTGGGAGGCTGAGGCAGAAGGATTGCTTGAGCCCAGGAGTTTGAGGTTGCTGTGAGCTAGGCTGACGCCACGGCACTCACTCTAGCCCGGGCAAAAAGAGTGAGACTGTCTCAATAAATAAATAAATAAATAAAATAAAAATTCAGTTTCTCAGTCACACTAGCCACATTTCAAGTATTCAATAGCCACATATGGCTGGTGGCTGCCTTACGAGACAGCACAGACGCAGAACATTTCCGGAGTATATAAACAGGACTGCGTGCTGCCCCGGGCCCTGCCATGCCTTGGCGAGGCATCTTTGCGCCCTGTCTGCTTAGACACGCCATGAAGGTGCTTCTTCCCAGGGACCTTGCCCTAGGGGAAGTTCCCATCTATTCTGAGATCTCAGAAGCCCCAGATGGAGATTCCGCCCCTCCTTCCCCAGGCCTGGGCTTAGGGGGACGGGGCGCAAGCCTGGTCTCGGAGCCCGACGGGGATTGTTGCTCTCCCACCTTCTCTTCCACGTCTCCTCGCGCTCGCTAGCTAAGCTGGGCCATCCCCGGCTGACTCTGGCCGGAGGCCTTGCTGGTCCTCACCACGAGTTCTTCCTAACCTATTGCCTTTGCCGGGCCCTTCCGGGCAGGACCTAACTTGGAAATTTCAAGATCCAGGAGAAGACTTCCTTTCCTTAGTGGTCCATGCTCTCCCTGATGTAGAAAGAATCCATTAACAGTTGTGGATGTTATCCCATCACACAGAATATTCAGCCCACACAAAGAATATATAGTTACCAACTGAATGCATGCTACGTCAATGATTCGATGAGAAAACAGCGCAAGGGGATCTGACCTAGCTAAGGGAGGGCTTCAGAGAAGGCTCTCTGCTCGACATTTGAAGTACATCTAGAAGCCAATCACACTTTCCTGCCCCCCACTTCGGTCCCACCCACCATCCGACCTCTGCGTGGGTTGTGCAGGCTCCCTGCTGGGCCCACCTTCTACAATTTATTATCGGCACAGCAGCCAGCGGCTCCCTGCAAAAACAAAAGTCAAATCCTGCGACTCGTCTGCTCCCGTGGCTCCCTTATCATGTGGAGGGAACTCCAGAGTCCTTATCACAGCCCGTAAGGCCCTCCGTGGGCTGTGACCCCCTTCCTTGTCACCTCTCAGACCTCATCTTCCTCACTGTCCCCCTCCCTGCTCCCCCTGCTCCAACCACACTGGCCTCCTTGCTGTTCCTTAAAGGAGCCAAGAGCTCTCCCGCTTCCAGGCCTTGTGCCTGCCATTCCCTCTGCCTAGGGTGCTCTGTCCGGGAGCCACTTGGTTCACTCCTTCCCTTCCTTCTGGTCTCTGCTCCAATGTCCCCTTAGCAGAGAAACCATCCCTGCCCACCCATCTAAAGCGTCAGCCTCATCTCCACTTGGTAACTCTGCTTTATTCCTTCTCCTGGCACATCCGGCCTCCTGACTTGCCGCATCTTTTCACGTCTGTTGATTGTATGCCTCCTCTGCTAGAATGTAAGTGCATGAGAGAAGGGGCTTTTTCTGTCTACCCCGAAGCTTGCCTGGAGGTGTCATGTATATCAAAGAAGTGACCCTTGAGCTGAGAACTAAAGGGTGAGCAGGAGGAGGAGGGGTACGGGGGTGAGGGGACTGTTTTGGGAAGAAGACGATGCATGTGCAAAGGCCATGAGGTGGAAGGAAGCATGGGTGAACTCAGAGATTATTGTGGGTGGAGTGCAGAGTGATGGGCAAGTAGAATGCAGTGAAGGGTCACAGGAGGCAGCATCTAGATCATAAGGGCCTGGAGTGTCATGGCCAGGAACAATGGGAGGCACGTGGGTGACATGATCAAATCTCCTTTTTGAAAGCTCATTCTGATGTGGCGGGGGGGGCCAGGGAGGGACACTGGAATAACCGGAGTGATTCTGCGATATCCAAGGGAGAGAAAATGGTGGCTGAGAACCTTTGATTCTTATTACTAACGTGTTGTTTAAGCACAACTTTCTACCTCATAAGCATCCCTGCGTTAAAAAACAAAAGATAAATGTCTGCATAGCCATCAGATATTACAGTCATTTTGGTAGCATGCAATTACACTTTATGAATAAAAGAATGCCTAAAGGATTCAAATAACTTACTAAGTAAGGCAAATAAAGTATTATTCATGTGAATATATAAATATTAATAAAAATTGCTATATCTTGGGCAACCTCTGCCTGGGGATGAATTTTCTTGATTTGCACCTTTGATCTCCCAGTTAAAATTTCTATTCTTTCTGACTTTTAAAAGCTACTTGAAGACAACACGTTCATTATCCAGAAACACAGACCTTACCTTTCTATACAATTGTGCATCACAGGATCAGATTAGAGTTCTAGTTACATCCGTCGATTAGATGACCATTAAGCCACCTCTTCTGCTTTTTCAGATAAAGGATGATTAACTTGAAAAGAGTATCCATTTTTTTAATGACAAATATTCTACCTTTTTGGTTATGGAGAGAAATTCTAAAACTGATTTTTTTTGCAAAATTGTTTTTTCAAGGGTATGAAATATTAAGACTTCCTCAAGAATAACATTTGTTATTTCGTTAAGAAGAGAGGTAAGTACGTACAAAGACCACCCCTCCTCCTGCTTTAAATTGGGCCCCTACACTCCTTTTACCTGGAAGTATTTTGCACACTTACTATTAATTAATTATCTGTGTCCATCTCTTTCACCACACTGTCCCCAGAACCTAGCGCAATGCCTAGCACACAGTAGGGCCACAAAACAAACCCGATTAGCCAGCCCCATTGGTCCTACCTCATTGGTCCCTTCCTGTCCCATCTCCCTGGCTACGTGCTGGTCAGTTCCCATCAGCTCCCGTGGACATTACCACACCCCCAACCTCAGACTGCTGCCTCCACTCTCTACCCACTAAAAGTCATCCTGGTGAACCCGTGTTGCCAAACTCCCGTGTCCATTACCTTGTAGTTCTGCTCAGAAACCTTCAAGGGATCCCTACTGCCCATTGAAGGAAGTTTAGTGTAGTGGTTAAAAGTGGGAATTCTGGAATCCGACTGCCTGAAGTCAAATCCTGGCTTCCACATTAATAGTTGTGTGACAGTGGGCAAGTGTTAGAATCAAGTCCAAACTCCTTAGCCTTATCCAAGGCATTCTACCATGTGATCTTAGAGAGTATTTTCAATTTTATCTTTTTCTCTTCCATCTCTTCCCCCACCCCATAGCACCATCTACTAAGGCTGGAGGGTCTGCCCCTGTATCTTTAGCCTTCCTACTTCTGGGATTTGGGGGCCCACTGGAACTCCTCCTATTGCTCTTTGTTTACATCATTTCCAACCTTCAGGTGCATCTCAAGTCCCCCTGCTTCCTCAAAGCCTTCTCCGACGGGATCAGGCCCCAGTGGTCTCACCTACAGCTCTTAGGAATTGTATCCCAGATTCCCCACTTAAGTAAATGCTTCCCAGGGACAACATTTTTTTTTCTTATACATTTTTTTAAAACCTTAAACATTCAATTAAACTCAATTCATAACACACTATTATTGTTGATTCATGGAAGAGACCTTATTTTATCTTCTTGTATTTTCTTATTTATTTCATTTAAAAAGTTTTCCCTTTTATTCCCCATTTTCCAATCCCATTATTCAGTCAGTATTATAATCTATATTTCATCCTGCTTGTTACTTTGTCCCCTCAAATTTGTGTTTTTAATATCTACCCATACTGATATATGGATATATGAATCTAATTTATTCCTTGTAATAGCTGAAGAGTATTTCATTCTTTTTACTTTACTTGGACTGCATTTTATTTCTTTATTCTCTCAATGAAGAGCATCAAGTTTTTATTGTTATAAAAAATGCTAGAATGAAAATCTTTTAGAGTGTGTGCCTGTTCATCCCTTTATTCAACATACATTAATCGAGTGCCTCCTCTATGCTAAATACAAGTAGGTACTGGGAATATAGCATGGGCAAAAATAGACAAAGTCCCTTCCCTCATTTTAGTAAGGGGAGAAAATAAATAGACTATAAGTATACAATGGTAGGTTATAATAAGTGCACAGAAGAAAATAAATCAGGATAAGAAGGCAGAGAGCAGTGGAGGGTGTTGTTTCAAATACAGCAGTCAGAAAAGACCCCTCTCAGAACGCAGTGAGATTTGAATGGAAACTTCAATGGAGTGAGACAGTGGGCCATGCTGATAACTGGAAAAGGAGCATTCCAGGCAGAGGGAACAGCCTCTGTCCAAGGTGGAAATGTGCAAGACATGTTCCAGGGGCAGTGGTTGGAGGTAGAGTGAGGAAAGGGAGGGAGGATGGTGAGAGACGAAATCACAGGAGTAGGCTGGATCCACATCGGATGGGTCTTCTAGGTCATTTAAAGATGCTGGCTTCCATTCTGAGTGAAGTGGGAAGGATTTTGAGGAAAAGGATGACAAGGTCCGACTTGTTAAAAACATCCCTTTGGCAGCTGAGTGGAGAACAGTCTGCAGGAGGGTAAGGGTGAGAGGGAGAGTCCAGTTGGGAGGCCATGGCCATGGCCCTGGGCAGGGGGGATGGTGCGCGGACTGAGGGGTCACGGTGGGGCTGGGGAGCAGGGTGGGAGCATCACAGCATATTTTGAAGGTAGAGCCATTGAGATTTGCTAATGGATTGGATATGGGCGTGAGAGGAAGAGGAGCCTCGAGGATGACCCCAAGAGTTCTGACTTGAGCACTGGAAAGATGGAGTCACACCATTTACTAGGAGGAAGAGGGCAGGGGTGGAACAGGTTTTGGGGTAATCCAATAGTTTGATTTTAACATTGTAAGTTTGAAATTTTTATTAGACATCCAAGTGAAGCTGTCAAGTAGGTAGTTGCCTTCTGGAATTCAAGATCAAGATCTGTGCTGGAGATAAAATTGGGAAGGCATCCTGGTATATATGATACTTAAAGGCAAGATTACCTAGGGAGTGAGTGTAGATTGAGAAGAGAACAGGCGCAGGGACTGAGCCCTGGGGCAGCAACATGTGGAGTCTGGGAAGGTTATGAGGAAGCAGCAAAGGACGGTGAGAAGTAGAAGCCCCATGACAGGAATCAAGTAAGAGAGGAGTATCCCTGGGGCAGTGAAGAAAGGGCTTCAAAGCGAGGAAGCCATCGATTGTGTCTAACGATGTTGATGGGCCCGGTAAGGGGAAGACTGAGAATTATAGACAATTCTTTGGAGAAATTTTGCTGCAAAAGGGAGCATAAAAATAGAGCAAAATATGAAGGGGAGCGTTGTATAAAAGAGGGAAATTTTCTTTCCTTTTTTCTTCCTTTCTCCTGCTCTTCCTTCTGGCTTCTTACTTCCTCCTCCTAGTCCTCTTTCTCCTCTTCGTGGGGCAACCAGAGCATGCTGATGTGAGTAACCAACAGGGTATGAGAAACTGACCATGCAGGGGAGAGCGAGGACTGTCTGGGAGCACCGCTGTGGGATGAGAGAGATGGGAGGAGTTAGTGTTGGGAGGGAGGAGGACAGAGGATATGGGCACACTAACTGGCAGACTGGTGGATTTGACAATGGGAGCACATGGAAATATTTTTCTGTTTGCTTCCATATTATCAATTCAATAAGAAGAAAGGCCATCAGCTGAATGTGAGGAAGGATGAGAAGGTCTAGGAAGTTGAAAAGGAGAGTGTTGGACTTGGGAAATGTGGCTCACAGTAGACTGCCTGGATTCCTAGGGCAGGCAGGATGGGAGTGTTAGAGTTCGTACAGGCCGTACACAGAGCAGAGGATTTGTGAGGTTGTAGGGTGTGCACATGTGCAAACCCACTAAACCCTGCTAATTGCTCTCCAGAATGGCTGTGCTAGCAGTGCATGGGGTTTCCATTTCTCTGCATTCTCACAGGCAATTTAGAAAATCCAGATTTTTAATTTTTGCCACACTTTTAGGGGAAAGTAGTACTTTCCTATACAGTTTTCATTTCTCTGATTATTAAAGTTTAGCATTTCTTCCCTCATTTGTTAGCCTTTCCCACTTCCTCTTCTGTGGAATGCTTATTTATATCTGCCCTGATTTGGGTTCCCCCTCGAAAGCAGAGCCCCAGACACACCCTTGTGTGGAGGCCATGTATTCAGAAGCACAAGCATGGGAGTAGGACAGCAAGACAAGGAAGGGAGAGAAATCACTAAAGGGTAGGTTAGGGGAAGATTATTGCTGTTGTGGGTAACCAGGGCTCAGTCCTGCCGGGGACCCCGTGAGGAACGATGTTGAACACTCCTCAGAATTGTCCCACTGGGAAATAGGGTAGCTGGGCTGTCATACGCTACCCACTGGGCTTTACTGGTTGAGGGCTGTCCCTGGGGAGGTTCAACCACCAGCTCTTCCAGTCTTCACTGAATGTAAATCGAGCCAGCTCCCAGAAAGAGGGAAGCTCCCACACTGAGGTGGGAGGCAGTGTACGTACAGGGAAACTGTCCACCTCAGCTGCAGGTGAGCTCAGAGATGGGCCAAGGGATGTGGGTGGGGCAGCAGCAGGGTCTATTACAATATCCTTTATCCTTTCCTTGCCTTTTTGTTTCTTTATCAGACTTGCAGGTATTCTTGGTATTATTTCTTTGTCAGCTATTACCATTTTGTCACCTCCAAATCTACCACCTGTCAGTTAACTTTGTCCGTGGTATCAGAAATCTTTAATTTTGGTGCCATTAACTCCATCGATTGTCCCCTTTATGATCTGTACTTTTTGGCACCTTAAGAAATCCTCCCTTGCAATGTCACAAAAAACATTCTACATTGCCTTCTAATAGATGTATGGCGTTGTCTTTCATTTTTAGGCTTTTAACCCACCAAAAGTTTATTTTTGCATATAGAACAAGGTAGGGATCTAATCCTGGTTTTTCTCGTATGATGAACCAGTTTTCTAGAGACTACTGATGAATCTATTATAGCTTCTCCTACCAGGCTATGATGCCCCATACATTCACCAAGCTCCATGCACCTGTGTGTCTGTTTCTAGATTCTATCCATTTGGCATCCACTCAGCTCTTCAACCCATTCTTTACACTGGCAATTATATTTTTTATATCTAGTACCTTCAATTGGCTCTCCTTCAAACCACTTATTCCTGTTTCATATTTGCAATGTCTTACTTAGGGTTAAGATTCCTGTTCACATCTGTTGATAGGTCTGCTTCCTCTGTTGTTGGTTGGTTGTGGTTGTTCTTTCACATTAATTGTTTTTCTTCAATAGCCTCAAGATTTTTGACTGTGGGCTCATCTTCAGTCCTTTGAGACAACCAACCATCTCTGTGTGTGAGGTCTAACTGGGGGAGATGGCAAAAGCCATGGCCAGGTGGGTATGGAGAGTGGGTGAGGCACATCTCTTTCTACTGATTGCCAAGCTTAATAACACCCCATTTTCATCTGGGTGCTCCTCAGGGTCCTCCCCCTCCCTCCCTCCAGGCACTAATATCCTCCCGGGATGCCACCCTGTTGGCCCTATCTCAGCCAGGCTCTCTCTCTTTCTGCCATCTCTGGTGACCCCATGCCGTGCTCCCACACAAGACTTCTTTTCCCCAAACAAAACATCTCAAGATCCTTCGCTCGTTCTTCCTGACACGACTTTCAAAGTCCTGATCACTCACCAATGGGCACATTTTAATTTGTCATTGTCCTCCTTAAGCCCAGACCTGAAGACAATGCTCTGGATGTTCATACAAAAACATTTGACCAGGCAAATACCGAGGTTGTAAAGATTCCTTCTGTTTTCTTTATTTAAACCAGGAAGTTTTCCATGAAATATTTTATTTATTAAGTTTCTTAGAGGAAATCATAAGACATAAGAAGATTATCTTAGCAAAGGAGAATGAGATTGTTGTAATCCCATAATGGACAGTGGGGAAAGAACTGATAAAGACGGGGTGATTAAAAGACAATATTAAGCAGTCTTCTTAGCCATGAGTATTCTTAGCCACACCTGGGACAGAGAAATCATAGGACAACTAAGGAGACAACACAGTGAAATGCAAAAAGAAAAGAAAAGAAAAGGATGTGTGTATATGAATGGTGAAAAGGAAGATTCTGGAGCTTGGGACAGTCAAGAAAGAATTAAATATGGAAATGTGAACCACTCCCCACCCCAAAACTGGAAACTTTCAGGAAACATTCATGAAGTTTCCCCATTCATTTCTGAGGGCAATTTTTAAAATGGAAAAAGAATGGGTTATCTTTTTAAATGAATGAAATTTATAATATACATTGCTCATATATTGCTGCCCAGCCTTTGCTCTCTAAAAATTACTTCTAAAAACTATAAAATAGGGACATTTACACGTAAAACTATTTACAGACATGTCTGCAACTAAAGCAGAGAGTGTGTTTTTGGCAGATAAAACCAACTGGTTTTGAAATTCAAGAATATTTTTATTCTAAAGAATAAATTGAAAGGTTTTTATTAAGAAACAGAAAGAATTTTATTGTTAATTCATGCTAATCCCTCTGTCGGATTCAAGTTTCAAAATTGTGGGAGCTTTTATATGTTTGTGGAGTGGAGGAAGGGAGGAAAGAAGGAGTAAGCAAAAAATGAGATGAAACGAAGAGAGAAGGGAAGGAAGATGGAAGTCCAAAATGTGGGCAGCACTGTCAGCATTTAGGCCACCAGGGCCTTGTGAGTCCCTTCAGTAGTGTCAGACCATGGTGGTGAGGACAACTTGCAACGAAGCGCTTAGAGACTCTTACTCCAGCCTTCTTTAATTCCTCTGCTTTCTGGAGCTCATGAAGAGTTAGTCAATATTTGCAACTATGTCAAATTGATGATGATGATGATGATGATAATGGTGATGATGATTATGTCAGACATCATCCCTTTCTTTGCTCCTCTTTTTGTCAGAATTCCCTGTAAAAGTGATCTGATGTGTCCTTCTCTTTTCCATTCACTCCTGTACCCACCCCAGTTCCTCTCCCCCTTCTCTCCAGAAGCTACCCCAACAAGGCGCTCACCCCCACCACACCCCCAGAACAGGGTACCCAGAGATCTCCACTTTGCTAAACCCAACCGGTGGCTGGATCTCGGCCATATATCTTTGCTCTGTCAGCAGCAGCTGATGCAGCTGATCATCCTCTTTTGGAAATACTCTAGAAATTTTTCTGGCTCCTAGAATTCCACACTTGCTGGGTGTCCGCCTCTCCTGTCTCGCCAGCTACTCCTTCTAGGGCTCCTTTGCTGGTTCTTCCTCATCCTCTGACCTCAAGTGTGCCCCAGGACTCAGTCCTTAGACTTCTTTTCGTACCAATATTCACTCCCATCCATATGCTGATTTCCTAGTTTTCATCTGGCTATAAATATTTAAATTGTGTTAAAGATGAAAAAGTTATGCATACTGTAGTAGATGGAATAATTTCTGCCTACCCCCTTGACATATCCATGTCCACTCCCCAGAGCCTATGAATATGTTACCTGACACAGCAAAAGGGACTTTGGAGATGTGATTAACTTAGAGATCCTGAGAATGGTAGATTGTCCTGGATTATCCAAGTGGGCCCAATGGACCCCAGCAAGTGTGGAATTCTAGGAGCCAGAAAAATTTCTAGAGCACCAATAGGGAAAATGTACACACATACTAAAGTGTTTTGAAGTGTAGTATACTGGATTTCTGCAAATTTCTTTGATACACATCTGAAGGAGCTCAGGGATTTCACCTCAAAATATGACTCCTTGGTATAAAGAATATTTTGAATTAAAGGCCCTTAGAGAACAACAGAGGTTAAAAGTGTCTTTCCGACACCTGCACCCGAATGTTTATAGCAGCACAATTCACAATTGCAAAGATGTGGAAACAACCCAAGCGTCCATCAATACATGAGTGGATTAATAAAATGTGGTATATGTATACCATGGAGTACTATTCAGCTTTAAGAAAGAATGGTGATATAGCACCTCTTGTATTCTCCTGGATAGAGCTGGAATGCATTCTACTAAGTGAAGTATCCCAAGAATGGAAAAACAAGCACCACATGTACTCACCATCAAATTGGTATTAACTGATTAACACATAAGTGCACATATAAGAATAACATCTATTGGATGTCGGGCGGGGGGGAGGGGACGGGGGGAGGGGGAGGAGGGGACAGGTATATGCATACACAAAGAGTGCAATGCGCACCATCCGAGAGATGGACATGCTTGAAACTCGGACTCAGGGTGGACGGGGGGTAATGGCAACATATGTAACCTAAACATCTGTACCCCCATAATATGCTGAAATAAAAATAAAAAAAATTTTTTTAAAAAGTGGCTTTCCCTCTATCTGCATAAAACCAGAGACACCCATTGAAAAGAACAATTTCCTTTCTTTTCCCTCCCTGTTATCTCAATATATTGCAGGAAAGAAGAGCAAGAATGCAACTAGACCTGACCCAACCCATTTTAATTTAATCTCCAAAGAGAATCTTTTGCAAGTCAATCTGTTTCTGCCATCCATTCATCCTCCCAAGTGTCTGTTCATCCTCCCTAGTAACCATCTATTGCCTCTAAATAGAATTACCTATATCCCTCATCCCCCCCTCCTCTCTAAAATGAGGGTACATAAACTTCCGGACCCCACTGGGATATTGGGTAATCACTCTGTGATTCTCCCCATGCACATGGTAAATAAATTTGTAATCTCTTTCTCTTATTAATCTGCCTTAATGTGAGCTGATCTTTTAGCAAAACGTCCAAGGGCAACTTCCAAGGGCGAAGGGGAACTTTTCCTTCTCCCCACACATCAGAAATAGAAGATAGATTTACTGAACAGATAGAGGGATAGATGGTTAAAGGAATTATGAAGCAATGACAGAAAAATGTTATGGTGGATTCCAGGTGGTGTGTGTATGGGTGCTCACATAAAATCCTTTCAATTTTTCTGTATGTTTGAAATTGGAAACAGTAAAACGTTGGGAAAAAGGGAAAAAGTTAGATAAAAATTATGATTTTTTTCCAAAATTAAACCTGTTATTTGCCTTCCAGAAAAGAAAAACGTGTCTTCTCTCTGCCTCTTCCCTGAGCGAGCAAAGTCCTTGAATTTCTCTGGAAATTTTACATTTCTACCTATTTGCATTGCCTGGTCTCCCTGAGGACTAAGTGCGCGTATTTGAGAAAGGCCTGGAACACAGCAAAGGCAATTAGACCCTGTAGAGACTGAAGGCTTAACCTTGACATCAGTAGCAATAAGCCATAACCAACTAGGTTAACTAGCCTAAGAAAAAGTATATAACTGGTGAAATGCTAAGATACAGATTTGCAAATGAATTGGCTCTATAACTTCTTATTGAACTACATGAGGTACTCTGAAAATCAATAACTATTCCACATTTCAGTGGAAAAAAGCCAGGAAAAGAATTTTGAGGTTACTTTCAAGAATAATATATCCCACTCTCACTGTTATGAGAAAATTCTTATTTCCCTAGGAAAGAGCACTGGACAGTTTAGAAAAGAGGCAGTTTTTACGGGCTTTTTCATTTATTAGGGAGTAAAATTAAGAGAAAAATCTGTGGGCGTGATTTCTTGGGTCAGAGGATGTAGGGCACTTTGGAATTGGGAAATTTTTCCGACCCAGGTGGGCGTGGGGGGAAGAGGTATTAATTTGATATTGAGCTGCTGTTTTGCATACTCAGTCTGCTTTTCCTTACTCTACATCTTTCCTCCTCATCACTGCACAGTGAGGCCAGGCTCAGGCTGTGGGTTTCTGCCTAAGAAGGCAGACTACAGAGAACTTAGAGTCAGGTTCTGGGCTTTTGAGTTTCTAAGCAGGCCTTTGAAATTCATGACCAAAAAAACGGGTTTTAATTTATAAAAGCTGCATTTTTTGAGAGAGAAACTCATTTTGAGTTATAAAATTTTGGTTGAAGAATCAAAAACAGAAGAAATCCGAGCATATAGTATAAACCATCACCACTGGCTCTCTACCTGGCTGCATGTTAGAATCCCCTGGGGAAGTTTTTTTAAAAATACCATTGCCTGGGCTGGGCCTTAGACCAGTTGAATGGAAATCTCTTGCTGTGGGGCCTCAGTATTAGTATTTTTAAAATTTCCCTCCCACCTACCCATCCACACACTAGGTGATTCTGATAGGTTCTCAGAGGTGAGAACCACTGCCCAACCCTGCAGATCAGAAACTCAATAGATGACTATGCAGACTTCCCAGCTCTTTGAAACTAGGTCACAGGTACTTGAATTGTCAGGGGAAAGTCAGATAAGAGCTCTGGGCTTATGCCTTGGTGTGGGCCTCTGGGATTGGTTCCTGCTCACTGTTTCTCTCTCTATTCGAGGGCAATGGGATCCCAGATAGATTCAAGGGGCATCCAAAAGTGAGACAATTGATTCCAGACCTCACAGAGAGTCCTTTGGGCCAAGATGGTATGGCAGCTCTGGAGTAAAAATGGTAGCAGTCCAGGACAAGGAGGACACAAAGTAAGTGCCTAAGATGGACATCTGAGACCAGGGACAGCTCCATGGTTGTCAGCTGGGGACTACTAAGGACCAGACCCCACCACAACTTCCATGACCATGGCATGATTTACCCAGTACATAGACGCTCCCTCCCCGACCTCTCCTGGGGCAAAGGAGAGATACATAGGTGAAATCTGAATTGACTGAGTTTAAATTCGAATTGATTATAAAAACACTGCACCGACTTTGATAACCAAGAGTTGACTAGAATAAAACTTGTAACAACTGGGATAAAAGAAGGTTGAAATAGATAAGTGATTGTTTCTATCACAAACGGAACTCCAACTTTATTGGGAATGGCAATGTGGGTAGCTAAAAACATTTCCAAGCATCCTTTTGACAACCTAAAATAAGTGACCAAAGCAAAGATCTCTATCAATGGAGAGTTTATTAAGCCAAAGTTTGAGGATGTGCCTGGGAAAAACACAAGCCACAGAGGCATCTGTGACTGTTTTCTGGAGAGGGATTTGGGAACTTTGGTGTTTAAGGGGAGGGGCATACAGGAGAAAGAGGAGGAGGAGGGCCTTAGCGATGGAAAATGGTCACATTCTTGTGCAGCTCGGGAAATCTACATTTTACACAAGATAAGGTGAATATTTGAAGGGAAAAAGGGAGCGAAGAATCAATTATGCAGATTTCCCTGGGTAGGTGGAAGAATGATCTTGCTTGTCTCTGTTCTGCACGTGGGAAGATAAATGTGTAATCACCATTATTAGTGTGGAATTGAATAGACTTTAGTCTTAGGAGCTAGACTTAGCCTGTAGACCTCAAGTTACAATTTACGTGTCCTTGTTTATGGGAGGCCAGCAAGTAATTTCCTTATGAATGACCTACGTGGGCAGTCCTCCACATGCCTGAGGCCTGTTAACTTTCCACGGAGATCTGGCTATTTCATAATGCTAGTAACAGCTATTCATTTGGAACTGGGTGTTGCATAACTGGGTCTCTGGCCTTGACCTTCTCTTTTGCATAAGGAGTTAGGTGGGGTGGTCCTGAGATTTTTATTTTCTTTTACACTTTGCAAATGGGGTAGAGCAGATATTGCTGGGTGGAGCTTGTGGAAAAATTCCTCAAAATGGAGCGACTTGGCTGGCAATTTCCCTTTTGTCCCTTTTCTTTACTGCTTCCTCCTCCGGACTAGATGGCTGGAGCGGCAGCCACCACTTTGTGACGAAGAGAGAAAGGCCAAAAGAATCACAGAGACCTTCACTCTAGCAGCCTTGAGCCATTGAATCCATGCTGGCAACTGCCAGCTTCTAAACTCCTCACTATGTGAGAAAAATAACTCTCTAATTTGATCAAGCCCCTGTTTTTTAGGCTTCTGTTAATATATAGAGAGCCAAATGCAATTCTGAACTGATACAAAGAAAAAAGTTAAAACCTTCCAGAGGTAATCATTGTTGATGTGTTATTTTATTAATATGCCCTTCTAGACTTTAAAAAATTTATATCTATATGAAATATTCTGAAAAATGAGATTTTTTCAGAATCTTAAAAATATTCTTTAAATCTTTAAAAAGAAGATTTAATATCTTTAAAAATAAGGTTCTATACTATATAATTTGATGTGAAGATTAAAGCCAAGCTTTATTTAAATAACAAATGTCTTGAAAATCCATAAGAAGCTCGGAGTCTTTTATGGATCACACATTATTGGCTGTTTATAGAGCTTTAAAGGGTCTGTAGGAGAGGAAAAATAATTTTCTCTTCCACCCTTCCAGAGTTCTTTGCTAGGACTCCCTTTAACAAAAGACAGATTAACAAGAGAAAAACAAACAGAAGTTTAATAACATGTACCTCCTGTATAAAAGGGAGATAACTAGGAGAAATGAGTAAATCTCTAGAGTAGATCTCAAAGGGGTAGTCTTAGAATTTAGGCTTAAATACCATTATCCTCCGAAACAAAGAAAGAAGGACATGAGGAGAGTCCCCATTAAGATGTGATAGCCAGGAAAAACACTGTAAAACAAAGGTAAGATTTGTTATGCAGATTTAATAGATGTCTTCTCCATTGATTATGGGGTCTCTACGCCTTTAGTTATCCTTCTCATCCTATTGCAGGCTGGGAGACACACTTACAAATGGAGATTTCCTTTATTGATGTAAATTCCTCTTACAAAAGGGTAACTTTTCAGAACTCCTATGCTGCAGTTTCTCAAAATAACCTTTCAAAATAATTAAGCTCAAATTAATTCTTATGCAAAAGAGGCATATTTGGGGTGGCTTATTCTGGTCTACTACTCTCATATTTTAGGGATGGCATTTCCTGAACCTCATTAGGTCCAATCCCTACGATGCTATGAGTCATTGTGGATTTTAGCAATAATAAAATTGTCAAAGACATGAAACCTTCTGATTTATATTTTGAGATCAGAGGTGATAAATTTGGAAAACAGATGCAACTAGTTATTTGTAATTTCAGGAAGCAGAAAGGAAATGCCAGATATCATGCCTGAAATGTTAATTTGAGAAATGTGCTTATTGGCTGCGGGGGCTGTGAGAACTTGCCCTTCCAGTCTCCAACTGCAGGGAGCAAAACTGACCAACAGCGCCAGGTGCTGCACTTTGATGTCCGCTACGGCCTCCTCACCAAGCCACATTTCCCATGGGCTGCGCTAGGCCAATGACTGAGTGAGGCAGCGATACTCAGGCAGGCCTGTTTCTCTAAGATGCAGCACTCCTCTGATGGGTGACTTTGGCTCAAGGACACCCTGATGACCTTGTCATTATCTAGCTGGGTAACTATTATAATCCAGTGAGTTTCACTGTCCTGTCTTGAAAATAGGGCAACTCCTCTCTACCCACAAAGTGTAGGTTTGTTATAAGGAATAAATGAACTACTACATGTAAGTTGCTCATACATAATAAGTGCCGCCTGTCTTGTAGTGAGTTCTCAATGAATGAGAGTAGCTACCTCTTTGAAGAATTGCTTTTTATGTGATACAGGGTTTTTAATTAACTAACTCAAATAGTATGTACCATTTCTTTGTTGTTGCTATTGATTTTATCATGATACCTTTGTTATAGAGGGGTTTCATTCCTAGGTAATTTATTAGTTGAGGTGTTGGGTCTGTTTTTAAACTGATAAAAGTGCCACAAAGTGAGATTTGGAGAGAAAGAGGAAACTCACGTACTGAATGTAACAGACTCTCTACTCTAAGTTAGAAATATTGATTGTCATTCAGATAACCCACTTTCCCCAGTACTACCCTCTGATCTGGGTCTGTCCCACATGTACCTATGTGATCTGGCATCTTCCTAACTGCCACCACCTTAAACTCACACATGCTTACTCACGCACTGTGCTCAAGACACAATGACACGTTTAACACTTGACATTCTTCAAGCAACACTTGCTTCTTCCCATATACCTGCTTTGTGTCTAGAGTACTCCTCCATATTTTCTTCCCTTGGCTAACACCTGGCCCAAATCAGGACCCAATACCAAATATGCTCATTCCAGAGTCTTTTGAGTCTATGCAGCCAATGGCTCTTGAAAGCACCATTTATAATCAGCCAAAGGTTTCCAGTAGCAAGAATACATATGCCAGCTAATGTTTACAGACATTAACCCTTTAACCCTCATAACAGCCCTGTGAAGTATTTTTACAGAGGAGGAGGCAGAGAGGTCCTTATTCCGCATGGGTACGTGTGCAATTCTCCCTGACCCCCAGCTATGTAGAGGGCATGCTTTCTAAATCAAGCTGACAGCACCCAGTTACATTGTATACGATATGCAAATGGTGGAACTTACTGATTTATTCCATTAATACTCAGCTATTTTAATAGAGGAGGGGGTTGTGTATGTGTGTGTATGTGTGTGTACAAAGATGAATACTGTCACTGTTCTTAGTTATCAAACCTAAGAAATAACCCACTGGATGGTTTCCAGGCCTGTAAGAGGTAGAGGAAAAGAAATATCTGTTTTTCCCATTGCTAGATTCATGGCTGAGGCCCCTGTAACAAAACACAGACTAACAAGAGAAAAACAGAGCCAGGCATGGTGGCTTGGGCCTGTAATCCCAGTTACTTGGGAGGCTGAGGTGGGAGGATCACTTGAGCCCAGGAATTTGAGAACAGCCTGGGCAACATAATGAGACATTGTCTTTAAAAAAAAAAGAGAGAGAAAAACACACAAATTTCTTTAAGTTCTACATGACACAAGGGCCTTCATAAGGAAATAAAGAGCCCAAATAAACAGGTAAACGTGTGTATTTTCAGCATGCTTAGATTGATGAAGAGTGGACAGTTGTGGAGAAATGTGCCTGAGGGACAGAAGGGTTTGCTCTAATGTCAATAAACCAGTGGGATTTTGGCAAGACCTGTTTGTTCAGATTCTTCTCTGTGTCACTGTGTCTTCATAGATAATGATGTTCCTTTCCTCCGTGTCTACAAAGGGTACATCTCGAATGAGGATCTTACGACCTGTTTCAGGAAAAAAGAGCAAGGGGAAGGTGAGAATGACCTTTTCACTTCGGCTGTTTTCTCAAATACTAAGCCAAGTACCTGATGTAGATCGTTCAATGCCTTATTCCAAAATAAGACACAATGAGTGATGTAAAATTCTAGTATCTGAATTACAGACATGCTTATTTTATATACAGTTTGTTCCCTAAAATTATGCCTAATTTCTAATAATAACAATGTTGAGGCTCAGAACATGACACCCAGAGTATGGCACTTTGGTATGCTGTGTACTTTGAACTAAAGGAGCTTGGAAGGCCTCAGAAGCAAAGTTTCCCTGACTTCCTGCCCTCCGGTCTCTTGTCCCTCTTTCTCCCCCAGGGTGAGTCCTAGAAACCAGAAATCCTCTTCCCCAATGTGGATCATGGAAACTAGAGCCCATCTCCCCCAAAGCAAGCCATAAGCCTAGAAAGGTCACTCTCTCCTTTCTCCCTTCTCTCTGAAAGACCTGCCGCCCAGGGGGGGGGGGGTGGTCCTGCACCATAGCGGGGAAGAAGGAATGCTACAGAGAGAGGCCAAGAAGAATCTGAACAGACAGGACTTGCCCTCAGTCTGTTACTATTAGATCACATCCTTTTGTCCCATCTCATTTCTACACGGCTGTCCATTCTTCACCAGACCTAAGCCTAAAAACAGATAGTTTTCCCTAGGTCTTTGTGTCTTTGTTTCTAATGTCTCCCGTGTCACGTAGAACTTTGATTAAATAATTTGCTATGCTCTTCTCTTATGTCAACTGAAGAATGATGAGGAAATAAATTTGGAAAGGAGAGCTTTATTTCATAAAAGGTTGCAACCCACAGGGTGGCGTGGCCATTCTGACAACCTGGGAAGCAACAGCCTCCATGCAGAAGCCGGGAACTTGTACTTCGAGGGAACAGCAATAGAACAGAAATTTATGCTGAGCAGGGTGGCCAAATTTATGTATTTAACAAGCTATAAGAGTCAGGAATATTTATGAAAGGAGAAACATGCACATGCACAATTGAGCTTCGTACTACTTCATGGGATCCATGTTCTGAAAATAGTGGCATTAGCATTACCCAAGGATGGAGTTTTCGGCCCTCTGATGTCAAAAGGTGAGGCAGAGGACACAAAAATCCTCTTTGCAAAGCCTCTATACACTGGTCAGAACCACTCCGTGGTTGGTGGCCCCTTATCAGGAAGAAATATTGGTCAGTCTTAGTGCCAAAACTGCACGAAGGGAGGAGCCTTGTTAGGCAGTTGATTGAAATCAGCAGTGGAGCAAGTCTTTACAAAAGGCTGGTCTGGAGAAAGGGGGTATAAGGAGGCATGTCCGATCTCCCATCCCGTCATGGCTGGGAACTCAGTTTTAAGGTTTCCCTGGGGTCCCCTTGGCCGAGAGGGGGTCCATTTAGTCAGTTGAGGACTTAGGATTTTATTTTCATTTCTTACTTGTTAACCTCTGTCTTTTGTTATAGGAGTGTCTGCCATGACCCTTATGATGGGCGAGGAACTGTATCACACCTTTCTGCCCCTACAATAGCAACAGCTAACATTTCTGAGCCCTTGCCATGTGCCACACCCTGAGTCCAACACACATGCACCATATTAACTTCCACAGCCAGCCCACGAGACAGAGATGGCCAGTGCTCGCATCCAGGGAGGAGAGGGAGGCTCTGAGAGATGACTTGACTTGCCTGAGGTCACACAGCTGGGAATTATCAGCCCTGGGGTTAGACCTCAGGCTTTGTCTGCTTCTGGAATCCATGCTCTTAATCACACAGCATGCTGGGGTAAAAGTGGCTGGTGTGCTTAAAACATTCGACTTAAAAATAAGGAGCACTGGGGGCAGAGAGAACAAAAGGGGAAATCTATGAACTAATAGGACTTGTCCTTCCAGTAGAAATCTTCCCTTAATTCCTCTGGCGAATGGAAGCCTCAAGCCACAGGGAAGCAAAAGCACGAAAGGGCCAGGAAGCGTCATTCTGGAGCTTCAGAGGGTGGGGGCGGGAAGCTTTGTGTCTCACCTCAACACTATTCTTTCTTCAAATTCGCATCTCCTTTCCTGCACCCGTATCATTCAGTTCCAGCAGTGCCCTTTCTCCCTGCTTCCTCATCTGGATGATTTTTATTGACACCCTATTCTCTTTGAGCCTCCTGACTTGTAGTAATGCATATTAGCAATTTATAAACTTGCTTTCAAAGACACCACAGGAACAGTATACAATTTTTCACACCTTGCTCTGTCCTATTCTAACAAAAAAATAAGCATGCACTGGAGTACAGTGAGTTAAAGGAAAGGTCTTAAGTGATAGCAATTGATTTTCTGTGAAGTCTTTTCCTAGAATGCCTTTCAGAGAAGAGCAGGGTTCCCCCTACACTTCCCAGGGGTTCTCACAACCATTCTTTTCTCTTATCTGGCAAGTGGAGGTGTCGAGTCCCACGGGAGAGCTGTGGGGACTCAGCCCCAACCTTCATTATCTATTCAGGAAGGATAGCACAGCACACTGCTCTCTAAAAGTTGCCTGAAACCAGCTCTAATGACATACACCGGCAGCATTTAGTCAGACAATGTGGACATAATTACTGCCTTCAATCTGGTAGTTGGGGGGAAAAACTACCAATCCAAAGCTTTGTAATATGGTATCTGTATGAGGAAAGGTCTCAGAGCCTCCTGCAGCAGGGGGGAAGCCTCTGGGAGGGTGCAGCCCGTGTGTCTGATGACTTCTGGATCCTCTCCTTCACAACTGAAAAGACGCTGGGGCAAAACGCGATAAATGACTTTCTTCCTAGGAAAAGCCATTTGTTTTAATCCTAAGAGACAACACGTTAGCATTTTCCAATGGAAATACAGTCAACCCTTTAAAAAAAATCTGGGGTTAGGGGCACCAGCTTCCCATCCAGATGAAAATCCGTGTATAACTTTTGACTCCCCCACAACCTTACTAGTAGCCTGCTGTTGACCAGAAGCTTCATGGATAATATAAACATGCAACTAACACATACTTTGCATGTTATATGTATTATATACTGTGCTCTTACAATAAAGTAAGCCAGAGAAAAGAAAATGTTACTAAGAAAGTCATAGGGAAGAGAAAGCGTATTTACGACTCATTAAGTGAAAGTGGAGGTCTTCATCCTCACTGCCTTCGCCTGCGCAGGCTGCGGAGGAGGAGGAAGAAGAGGGATTGGTCTTGCTGTCTCAGGGGTGGCAGAGGTGGAGGAGGCTGTGGAAGGGGAGGCCAGAGAGGCAGGTACACTCGCTGTAACTGCAGGGAAATAACATTGTCATTTCTGTCCGACTTTTTGCTTTTTCATTTCTCTAAAAATGATTCTGTATGATAACGGTACCAATCCTTCTTCCACAGTTTGCTTTAGTTTCAGTGTCTGTATCACAGAAGGCTGTATGTCTCAAAAGAAGTCAAAAGCAGGCTTGAGTAACTGGAACCTTCTTCCAGACCGTCTAATGTCAGTTCATTTCTGGCACTGCTTCTATGCCTTCTTCTTCATCATCCGACACTGGTTTGGAAGCACTCATCTGCATCAGGTCATCTTCCGTTAACTCCTCTGCTGTGGTGTCTATTAGCTTTGAATTTCTCCAAGATCCATATCTTAAAGCCCTTCACACACCCCCACCTTTTTTGTTATACCCACAATCTCTTTCGTGATTTTCTTGATTGGCTGTGTTGGAAATCCTGTGATGTCATGCACAATGTCTGGACACACCTTTCTCTGGCAGAAATTTATTATTTCAGGCTTGATGGCTTTCACAGCTTTTTCTATAACAATAATAGCAACTCCAATGCTGTGACCTTTCCAGACTTTTATGATATTCTCTCTGTCAGGGTCCTTTTCCATAGCATTGACAATCCTTTTCATGTGTATGATGTGAAGAGTTTCTTACGACTTCCTGACTTAGAGGCTGAAATACAGACTTTGTATTTGGGGCCAAGGAGCCCACTTCAACGCTTTCGGTGTTGAACTCATGGGGATTTGAGTGGTCAGGAGCATCTTCCAATATCAAAAGAACTTTAAAAGGCAGTCCCTTACTAGCAAGGTACTTCCTGACTTCAAGGACAAAGCATTGATGAAACTAATCCAGAAAAAGAGTTATCATCCAGGCCTTGTTGTACAACCAAAAGACTGGTAGTTGCTCTTATCTTTTCCCTTGAAGGCTTGGGAGTTAGCAGCTTTATAGCTAAGGACAGTCCTGATCATAAACCCAACTGCATTTGCACAAAACAATAGAGGTAGCCTATCCCTTCCTGCCTTAAATCCTGGTGCTCGCTTCTCTTCCTTACTAATGAATGTCCTTTGTGGCATTTTTTCTTTCCCAGAATAAGACACTTTTGTCTGCATTAAAAACCTACTCAGGCAGATATCTTTTCTCCTCAGTGCTTTACTTAAGGGTATCTGGGAACTGGTCTACTTCCACTTGGTCGGCAGAAGTTGTTTCTCTTATTACCTTGACATTTTTAAGCCAAACTTCTTTCTAAAATTATCAAACCATCCTTTGCTGGCATTAAATTCTCCAGCTGTAGGCTGGGTATGGTGGATCATGCCTATATTATCTCAGCACTTTGGGAGGCCAAGGCGAGAAGATTGCTTGAGGCCAAGAGCAACATAGTGAGATCTCATCTCTACAAAAAATAAAATAAATAAAATAAAAATAAAAATTCTCCAGCTTTAGATCTTTCATCTTCTATTTGCTTTAAATTGTCATATAATGACTTTGCTTTTTCTTAAATCATATTAGAGTCTATAGGTATGCCTTTCTTATAGCGATCCTCACCCGCATAAAAGCTGCATTTTCAACACAAGTAAAAAGGTATTTCACAAAAAGTGCACAGTTTTCATGCCTGCTGTCATAGTTACAGTGACAGCTTCACCAATTTCCTTTTCTTTTTTACAGTGGTCCTTACACTGGATTCCTTTATTTTGAAATAATGGGCAAGCACAGCTGCAGTCCTCAATCTATGGTACATATCAAGCAATTCAGCTTTTTCTTACCTTCATGAGAGCATTTCCAACATCACTAGGGGCACTTCATATGAGTTGCATATTCAAAGTTAGTCAGAGTTTACAGCATTGCACTAAACACAATGAAAAATATACCAGAACTGTGAGAGATCACTTTTTACCATGATATGCAATTTACTGCAGAGATGAACTGCTCACACAGAGATGAGCAATGTCATATGGTGTTTTAAGGGGACATTCTCAACACTTGAGCTCACCACAATAGAAACAAGAGGTTGCTATGAAGTTATTACAGTAGTACAGAATGTACTACAGTTAATTTGATGCAGTTATGATTTCATTCTTATTTTTTATATTTGTTTATATTCTCTTAACTGCTAATGGTGTCATGTACGATCTGCAAGTGTTTGTATGTGTGCATAAGTTTCAATAAATTTTAACTTTTTATAATAGATTTGTGTATTTTTCTGGTAGTAAATGATAAAATAGACCAATATCTACATATATTTTATGCATTCATGATATACCTAACTTTTTAAAATTCTTTTGATATTTCTAGGTCATGCAGTTAGTCTGTAAGTTTCTTCAAATTGTTGCAAATCTCCAAAAAATTTTCCAGTATATTTATTGAAAAAATTTGCATATAAGTAGACCCATGCAGTTCAAACTATGCTGTTCACAAGTCAACTGTATAGCATAAATCACATTTGTAATTTTAATTTTCCTAGTAGTCACATTTAAAAAAGTAAAAAGAAATAGGTAAAATTAATTTTAATAATGTATTTTATTTAACCCGTTATACCCAAAACACTATCATTTCAACATGTAATCAATATAAAAACATTTCCAAATGAGCTATTTTACATTCTTTTGTATCATACTAAATCTCTGAACACCAGTGTGTATTTTACACAAACAGCACATGTTGATTTGTATCACATTTGAAGTGCTCTGTTGAGGTACATATGGCTCATGGCTATTGTACTGGACAGAGCAGATGCAGATGTTACTTAATATCGGTATAGGTATACATTGCTTTAATTGGATCTTAATAAAATTCAGGTTTCATATAAAAACAGGGCATATAACTCTGTAGTATTATTTCTGCTTGCTCTCAAGAAAATTGCAAACACCTTCAGGAAAGGACCCAACTCATAGCAAGGCGTGTAGTATCTCCATGTGTACGAATGATGTTGACAACTTAGTGAATCATTAGGGTTTTAAAATACCAATTATTAGTCTGCTTGTCAAATTTTATACAACTCTATTTCCAAACATTTTCATTTTTGGAGTGATGTCTACAGTCTTATATCTAACCAACCTCTCCACTTAAAGACATCTCAAAACAACATGTCCAAGACTGGATTTTTTATTCATTCTCCCCCCCCCCCCCCCCCACCAAAAAAAAAAAAAAAACTTGCTCTACCTCCAGTCCTCTGCATCTTAGTTGACAGCACTTTTATCCTTGAAATTGCTCAAGCCAAAAATTTTAGTCATCTTGATTCCTGTCTTTCTCTCACACCACACATCTAATCTGTCAACACATCTTGTTGGCTCTGCATTAAAATTTATCCAGAATCCAACCACTTCTTGCCAACTTTTCTGTGATGAGATTCAGGACATGCTACCCCAAGATATGGTGCGTTGGCCTTTGAGAAAGTAGCAAAAATAAAAAGGTCACTCTCACCTTCCCCTCACCCTTCTCCTCTGAAGCAGGTCATGAAACCTTCATTTAAGGGATGTCCTCCCCATATCTGGAGGAAAGGAACACCCTTATCTCTTTTCATTCCTAGTTCTCTAGTTCATTCCTGCTGCTGTAATGAAATACCCTACACTGGGTAATTTTTAAACAGAAATTTATTTCTCTTAGTTCTGGTAGCTTAGAAGTTCAAGATCAAGGCATCAGCAGGTTCAATGTCTGATGAGGGCCTATTCCGTGGATGGCATCTTCCTGAGGTGGCATCTTCACATGGCAGAAGAGGCAGATGGCAAAAGGGGGCCTAGCTAGTTCCCTCCAGCCCTTATGTAAGGCCCTAATCCCATCCACGAAGGCAGAGCCTCCTAAAGGCCCCACCTCTTAACACTGTTGCACTGGGGATTAAATTTCAACATACATTTTGGAGGGGACAAAAACATTCAAACCATAGCATCTCTGAAGACACAGAGACACAGAGAAGAATCTGAACAAACAGGTCTTGCTAATTTTCCCCAAGTTTATTATCATTAGATCATACTCTTTTGTTGTCCAATCACATTTCTCAGCCAACTGTCCATGCGTCATCAAATGTAAGTATAAAAATACGTAAGTTTACCTGTTTCTCTGGCTCTTCATTTCCTTACAAAGGCTTCTGTGTCGTGTAGAATTTAGATTAAATAAATAAATGTGTATGCTTTTCTCTTGTTAATCTGCCTTTTATTATAGGGTCCTCAACCACAAGCCTAGTGATGGGTAAGGAAAAGATATTTCTTTTCCTCCACACCTGCTACCAGCCTGGTCCAAGTCACCACCCTCTCCTCTCGGGATCCAGAAGAGTCTTTTTAAAACCTAAGTCAAATCAGTCTGTCTTGCTTTAAAAAAAAAATCTGAAGGCTACCTATTTCACACTGAGTAAAGACCAAAGTACTTAGAATGCCCTGTAAAATAAAATATGATCCTCCCCTCCTCCCCCATTACGACGCAGACCTCATATCCTCACTCTCCCGCTCACTGGCTCTGCTCCGCCACAGCGGCTCTCGCTGTCCTTGAGTGTGCCAGGCACACCCTTGCTTCAGGTCCTGTGCCCTGGCAGACACCTCCCTCTAGGTGTCTATCTCTCTCTTCTATGTCTTTGGCTTTCTATCTTGTGTTTATTGAACTCCAATTTAGGCTGGTTATCGCGAACACGAAAGAGCAGTGATGGAAATGTCCTGTCTCGTCACTGTCCAGCATAGTAGTCACTAGCCACACGTGGTTACTGAGCACTTGAAATGTGCCTGTACAATGAAGGAACTGCATTTTTAATTTTATTTAATTTTAATTCCTTTAAACTTAAGTAGCTACACATGGCTGGAGGCTAGCGTATTGGAAAGTGCAGCTCTATCCTTAAAGAACATTTATATCTCTTTCAGGAAAAACATGTCTTTTTACCAAACTGCCCTGACAAATATCTTATGCATCATCATATGGATTAATAAGAAAACCAGTTAGTACTCCCTGTTATTTAGAATTTGGGAAAGTATTACAGCAAGAAATGACTTACTGAGAGTCAAATTTTTGATCAAATACAAAGCTTTAAATGAAAGCTAAGATGGCCAGGGTTGGGAGAAGGGAGACTGCAGTGAGAAACACAGGTTTCCTCCCAACTCTTTTCCATGTCTCACTGCCAAGAACAGAGATGGTAATAATAACGTCCCTTCATTGAGTACTGTGCCAGGCATTGTGCAAGCATTTTTACCAATAATCTAATCAAGTTCTCATAAAACTCTGTGAGATCCATTGAACTATTAATATTATTACCCCCATTACACAGATGAAGAAACTGAGCTTTTGAGAGTGCAGCTTCCCCACACATCTGGCCAGAGCGGCTAACAGTTCATACGATCATGGGGTCTAAGCAGTGTGCTGTGCTCTCTCCCTCCGCTCCCAGGACTGACACTCTGAATATCTTTAAAATAAATCGAAGTAAATTAAGAGTATCTCCGTCATCTTTGCTACATTTATATAAAAGACTAAGTGGTTTAAAATCAGCAATTAAAGTTGACTTAGAAGTCACTTATTAAAATGCTTAGCTTATTTTTTTTGAAGTCAGAGCAAGGGAATCAAAAGAGGTAGACCCTTAGGCTCTAGTTTTGTGATACGAACAGTTCTGCCCAGTTGCTTTCCTCTCCTCCTTACGGTTCCATGAGGGGGTACAGATTTTATCTAAGTCCCCATTTTCATCCATCTCTTTATAAAAATGTGAAAATAATAATCTGCCATGGTTAACAGCAGCGAAGAATGTCCCAGCCTCAAGCATCCCCACCCTGCTATGGGCTTTATTTCTCCACCCAGCAGGGGAGCCCCAGCACTTTATAATTACACATTAATGAAGAACAGAATCCTTCCTCATTTTATTTTGCATTTCATTTCCAGAGTAATTTGATGTGTGTGTGGAGAAGGGCGGGTGTGAGGAAATGTAAACAGTACTCATTTATCACAGCTTTAATTTAGACCAGATCTCTGCCTAATGCAATTCTAAGGAGCACAGCTTATACCAGGGAGCAGTAAACACGAATAAAGATCAGCTGCAGGAAGGGGTGGGACAACGTTTCCACTGGGTATGCCCCGCTGGTGAAAAAAAATAAACAAAATCTCCAATACATTCATAATTGGCCCCATAATTTTGACCAATGTATAGAAATCATGACCAAATTTTGGTTTTAAACTGTCTGGTACCGTGAGGTTTGTTCTCCTATCGATCTAGTTTACTGCCTTCCTTCAGACCCGTGGCCATACCTTTGACCTTGTTACCACCGAAGCTAGTACCAACCCCTTCATAATCTTAGGTTCAGTACTCATTCCCTCTTATATTTTGTGTTCCAGGTTGAGCATCCCTAATTCAAAAATCAAAAATCTGAAATGCTCCAAAATCTGAAACTTTTTGAGCACCGAAATGATGCCACAAGTGGAAAATTCGTCACCTGACCTCATGCGGACAGGTTTCAGTTAAAACATAGTCAAAACTTTGTTTCATGCACAAAAGTATTAAAAATATTGCCTAAAATTACCTTCAGGCTATGTATATAAGGTGTATATAAAATGTAAATGAATTTTGTGTTTAGACTTGGGTCCCATCCCCAAGATACCTCATTATATATATGTAAATATTACAAAATAAAAAAAAAATCCAAAATCCAAAACTTCTGGTCCCAAGCATTTCAGATAAGGAATACTCAATGTGTAGTGGTCTGTTGCTGCCATAACAAATTACCACAAACTTAGTGGCTTAAACAACAAAATTTATCTTACAGTTCTGTAGTCCAGAAGCCTGACATGGGACTCCCAGGGCTAAAATCAGGGCACTGACAGGGCTGCGCTGCTTTCTGTAGGTTCTGGGTTGGATCCATTGCCTTCCCTTTTGCAGCTTCAAAAGGCCGCCTGCATTCTTTCATTCTTGGCCCCCTTCCTCCATCTTCAAAGCCAGCAAAGGCAAATTGGGTCCTTCTTACATCATGTCACTCTGACCTTTTCCCATAGTCACGTCTGCCTCTGACTCTCTTCTTTTACCACCGTCTTCCATTTTTTAAGGACTCCGTGATTACTTTGGGCCCATCCTGATAATCTTCATATCCTAAGGTCACTCATTAGCAATCTTAATTTCATCTGCAACCTTAATTCCCCTTTCCCATGTAACGTAACATATTCACAGATTCCAAGGATTAGCATATGGACATCTTTGGGGGGCCATTATTCTGCCTACCACATGTCCCAACTCCAGTAATCCTTCCACCCCCGGGGACCTAAACTCTATCATTCCTACAACTTGAACTCTCCCTCACCCTTCTCATTTATCTTCACTTCCCTTCTTATCCAGCCTGAATTCCATGATTAATTATTACACTCACATCTTCCATACACCCTCAACTCCCTTGTCCCCGCCTCTTGCTTCATTGTTCTTACTTAGCAAAACATCCAGCTCTCTGCCTACTCTGGACTGGCATCTTCTGCAGCTAAAAAGCTGACCAGAGCAAAGGTGCCATTACATAGGATTACAATGCTGCCCACCAAGGATATGACATTTCCTGGTCCATTCATTCTTTTACTCTCCTACATGACAATTTCATACTTTATCTATCCTTAAACTTCCAGCCCCACCTCCCCTATCCACACTTTAAGCCAATGACCTATTTCCACTGAGAAAATAGAAGTAACCAGAAGAGAACCTTCTGCAACTCCCTCCATCACATCTACCTACTCACAAGCATGTGAGGTTGACACCATACCCAGACATTGTCACAGGCTATCACCTGTTTTTCTGGGGGCCCATTGATCTTTCCCAATCATTTACTCTTCCCTAAGTTCTCTATATCCCCTCTCCCCCTACCCTATAAAGAGGGTATATAGGCATCTAGATCTCACTGGGATTTTGGGTACTCACTTTGGATGTTCAATGCCTTTCCTCCTGATACTCTATGAACTGTCCTCTCTCCATCCAAGGCTAGTCCCTCCTCTTTGTCTAAATTCAAACCCTTCTACTGAATCATTCCCATTAGCACAAAAGCATGCACTGTCTCTCTTATCCTAAAAACAAACAAACGAATTGCCTCTGTGGACCCCATTGACCCTTCCAGCTAACACTCTATTTCTCTCCTATCCTTTAGAGAAACTCCTCAAAAGAGTTACCTATATTTGCCGTCTCCTATTTCTCTCCTTTAATTCTCTTTTAACCTTTTTCAGTCAGGCTTTTGATCCCACCATGCAACCCAAACTGCTACTGTTAAGGTTACCAATGACTGACATGTTGGTAAATCCGAAGGTCAATTTTTAGCACTAATCTTACTGTAAATATTGATTGCTCTGTCATCCTTGAAATACCATCTTCATTTGTCTTTCAGGACTCTCCTGATTTTCCTCCTACATCACTGGCCACTTCTCAGTCTCCTTTGATGAGTTCTCCTGGACTGCAGAACCAGATCGATCCTCAGTCCTCATGTCTTCTCTATCTATACACTCTTTTTACTGAGCTCATCAATGTTTATGGCTTTAAATACACCTATATGCTGATGATACTCGAGTGTCTTTATCCAAACCTAACATTTCACCTGACCCAATACTTGTATACAGTTGTTTACATAAGTGAGGGAAAACTTTTCCTCTACCCTCTGAAGGCTCAAAAATTGAGGCTATAAAATATACTGATCGTAGGCAGGTAAACAGGAGAAAAAGTAGACAAATTTATTACATGTGCAAGGGCATCTCATGAAGGAAGAATGAATACCTGAAAACCCAGTGGCATCATGTACACCCACTTTATAGGGAAGAGAGGTGGGGGGATGTAAGCAACTTAGGGGAGAAGAATTGATTTTGGGGAAAGATGAACAGGCACTGAGAAGAACAGGCGATAGCCTGCGTCTGTCTGGGGATAGTGTGGACCTCCAGGCTCCTCCCCTGCGATTCGAGTCAATCTTCTCTGGTTGATGAAATTCCTGGGGAGGGAATTCATGACAATGGAGGTCCTTTTGGAGGATCCAACTTCAGGCAGATAAGGGGAGCTCAGAGAAAGCTTCTGCCTATATTTGCTATTCCCCAAGGGCTCTCTGTCTGAAGTAATCAGCATACCAAAGTGGCATATTTTGGGATGGCATTTCCTGAACTTCTTTATTTCCCCTGTCTGAAACTTCCCTAGAAATTTCACATACTAGAAGCTGAGTTGGAGGCTGAAGAGAGAAAAATCAAGTTAGTAGCTGAATGGTAAGAGACCTGGGAGTAGGTCAGCCCAATTAAATACCTGTGTCTCATTTCAAGAGGTAGTGTCGCTGGTGGGCTCCCATCAAAGTTAGGCCTCTCTATGGTACAAGTGAGCAGGTATTTAATAAGTGGCATTTCTATAAAAATGAAAGAAAAGCCAAGCTTGGTGTTTGGAGCAGTCTGTAAACTATTAATAGTTTCTTAGTCTGAGGGGCATCCAGTTGAGAAGATTTCTAGATGTTGGACTTAAAGCATTTTCAGTTGGAATAAGAGCAGGCAATAGCAATCTGACAGATTTTCCTGGTTTGCAGTTTGGACCAAGTGTTCTTGTGAACCTTCTGAGCAGTCCATACATCAACAGCCATGAAGATTGTCCATACATAAGTTACTGTGGTGATTTCTCTGATGTCTAAATCAAGTCTGCTTCAGCTTGCAGAGCTTTAGGAAAAGGGCAGTTTTAATTTCGGCAATTCCAGGTCAGAAGCATGGAAGAAAAATTGCAAATATTCATTTAGAGAGTTGTAGTGCCAGATATTGGAGGAAACTAAAAGAATTCAGGATCCAGTTCAGTTTACAGGTAAATAACAAACCCTCAAAACAAGATAGAATCTAATAACGTGTGCACTATAGTTTTCCTCTGAAACAATTTTTTTCTCTCTATAGTCATCCCTGTTTTTACCAAAGATAATCACAGTAAAATGCATGTATTTGCAAAATAAGTTTAGTGTCATTAATCTTGGCCTGATTATTTACATAAGTGAAGCAAGAATAGTGTTTGATGCTCATTTTAAGTGTGCTTTGCTGGAACTTTTGGTAAGAAATCTCAGATTAGACTTTCAAAAAGCCTCTCCAGGCTAGAAAACCAAGCCAAGGACTTACCATCAGATTTTGCCTGTAATACTTACAGATTTGGGTGAATTTTTCTCTTCCTCAGGTCCCCAAAATAACCTGAGATTCCTGAACCTGCTAGAAATTGGCATTATTACTCACCACAAGGCTAGGAACCCTGTAAGGAAACCATGTATTCAAGGTACCAAGCCAGTTTTTCCAGGGGGGACTTATTGACTCCATAAAGTCAGCCTTAGTTTCTTAAAACTATCTGGTCATATATGAAAACATGACATTTCAGTAAAAGCCTTGGTAATATAACCAGTGATTCCAATTGTATCATTTTATAAAAAGCACAGATTCTTATTAAACTTATGCAAATAACTATACTACTATAAAATAAGAATACTCATAAATGGTTTCCAAGTTCTGGAAAAATCAGGTAAAGAGAAAAATGTAAATGTTTCATTTTATTTACGGAAGTATAAATTGCTGTAAGTTTTAGATAGCTTAAGAGAAAAAAAAGTTTCTGTAAATCTGGAAAACAAAACATTTAAAAAACCTGCAAAATTTTAACTAAAAGTCACAAAACCTTTATTCTCATTAGTTCATTTAGTCTCATGCAATTAATTCTTGTTCTGCTTGATGAAGCCATCGGTTTCTTCATTCGAGTTTTGGAAATTCTTACTCAGCCCAATGGTATGATTAAAGTCATCAGAAACCTGTATTCAAAAGTATTTGTCAGAGACTTTTTCATGAATCTCCTTGAAGAAGAAGCAATTTTGGATTGTGGCTGATTGCAAATGCTTTTAAAGAAGAATCAGAGTAAATGACTAACTCTCTGTAGGTAACAAAAGACTAAAAATGGCCAAAGATATGATGAAAGTTCATTATAATAATGACACAATTGACAAGAAAGTTTGGTTATTTTTCTGGTATGTAGCAGTTTAACATAATAATCAAAATTGTGACTGATAATATATTAGATTTCTAGGAATCTCACATAATTTTTGAACACCAATATCAGTGACATACACATAAATATAATTTTAAGAAGCTTAGCATTACTTATTATTTGGTGATGCTTCCCATATAATTCAACATATCAAATAATCCTAGTTATTTTCATATCTCTTTTACAAGGTAAGAGACACCTTGGCTCAAGGCTTTCCAGGGGCCCAAATGGAAAATTCCACAGTTAATTCAAGGTCAAAGAAGCAAAACTTAAAATTTTATTTTAGGAAGTTTGTCAAAAATGTCTAAAGGTTTAAAACAATTAAATGTGGTCTTGGTTCTCTATTTAATCAAAGAGATAATAAAAAATTTTAAAGGCAAATACAGAAGGTTACATAGTTATGATCAAAAACTTAGGTCATTTATATCGAGAAGACTCAATTTTCCCAAGTAATCAAACACCTAAAAAAAAAACAACATCAAGCAAAAGAAATCATCTTGATAAAACACAAAATCTTTGATTCCTAGACTAATTACTTAAAAGGAAAAAAAAAGAAAACTCTTCACATTCTCAGAGCAATACTTCAAGGAAACTTTGTCGTTTTAACAGAGAAGATCTTCCGTGGAACGAGATGAGATACCCCCCATTACAGACCCGCTAATCTGACACCACACAGGTGATGCTAGGATAGGATACTAGGATAGGAGTTTCCCAGCACTAACCAAGCAACAAGGATTGATACAACAAAAGCCCCTTATGGACTGGGACCTTTTTATTAAGACGTACTCCCCTGAGAGCAGGGACAGTTGGACAAAGAATGCTGTTTGTCACCTCACGTCTTGGGCTCCCAGCCTATTCAACTGGCTGCCTGATACAAACTGATTATTTGTACTCCCCGGATGGTAGAGACCAGAGAGAGTATTCTCACTGGTCAAAAAGCCAAGCTCTCAAGACACAAAACAAGATTAAAGGAGAAGCTCTTCCAGTTTTCGTGGGGACCCATAGCAAAGTTTGTCTAAGCAGACGCCACTCTGGTGAGAACCGTGAACTCACAGTCTAAGGCCAGATCAAACAACAGGCTTATAAGGGCCTATGCCTGTGTTCTGTCCTATAATTCTCTTTACAACACATGACACAAGAGACAGAGACAGGGAAAATAATGACTACCTCTGGGAGAAAAGGGATCAGAAAACAAGAGTACTCATACCAAAACCACCCCACCAGAGTTGCTATACCCAAGAACTAGTTTACACAAATGTTTTCTCCCACTAAAACTAATTTGGAAAGGAAAAAGCCAGGAGAGATTTTTCTTACCACCTTTGCTGGTCTGAACTCTACAGGCGGAGATCCAAGAGACTGACATGGTAAGAAACCTTACCTTTTGCTGGCTTTGTCAAATCCCAGGCTCTCTAAGCTGTAGCCTTGGAGCTGGCAGTGATTTCATCCCACCTTTGTTGCCAGAAGTGTAGGGGAGGGAAAATTTTCCCTCTACCTTCTGAGAGCTTGAAAATTGACTCTATGACATAAACTGACAGTAGACAAACTAACAGGAGAGAAAAGGTATACAAATTTATTACATGCATGGGGGCATCACATGAACTAAAAATGAATACCCCAAATCCCAGTGAGATCTAGAAGCTTTTATACCCTCTTCAGAGAGGGAAGGGAAGGGCGATGTAAGCAACTTATGGAAGAGTAAATGATTTTGGGGAAATGGGCACCCAGAAGAACAGGTGATAGCCTGGGACAGTCTGTCTGGGCATGGTGTGGACCTCCAGTCTCCCCTCCTGTGATCTGATCTGAGTCAATCTTCCCTGGCTGATGAGACTTCTGGGAAGGGGCTTCATGACAATGGAGGTCCTTTTGGAGGATCCATCTCCAGGCAGATAAGGGGAGCTCAGAGAAAGCCTCCACCTGTGTTTGCTTTTCCCCAAGGGCCCTCTGTTTGAAGTAATCAGCATACCAAAGTGGCATATTTTGGGGTGGAACTTCCTGAACTCCTTCACTTATTTGACATGGGAACTTAAATTCCTGATAGATATCTCAAAACTCAACATGTCCAAAACTGGCCGACGATCTCCTCAAAACTTGATCTACCTGCAGTCTTCCACATTTCAGTCCACAGCAAGTCCACCTTCTTGTTGCTTAGGCCAGAAACTTTACCCCAGCATTGACTCCCCTCTCTCTCTTATATCCATATCCAATCTACTGCAAATCCATGACTTTCAAAGGATACCCAGACGCCATTCACTTCTCACCAGCTCCACTGCTAACATCCTAGCCCAAGCCACCATCATCTGGCCTCAGTTATTATAATAACCCCCAACTAGTTTTATTGCTTCCACGCTTGCCCCACCCCCATGGTCCATTACAACACAGCAGCCAGAGCGATCCCTGTGGCGTGTAAGTCACGTCATGTCCCTGTATGCCCACCGGTCCCCTGGAGGTCCTGGCCCCACTTATCTCCACTGTTCTCCCCTTGCTTGCTCCCCTGCAACTGCACTGGCCTGGGAGGTTTTTGAACCCACTAGGCATGCCACTCAGGGCTCTGGATTTGCTATTCCCTCTGCCTGGACCACTCCTCATCGCCCTGTAACCCCCTTGGCATATAGCCATATGATTTGCTCCCTTGTTAACATGATTTCCCCAAAGAAACATTGACTTTAAGTCTTTCAATGGCTCTTCCCTAAGGGTAAAACCCGAGCTTGGCCTACAAGCCCTGGAGCAATCTGATCCCTTCTCTCCTCTGCAGCCTCATCTCCCGTCTCTCTTCTCTGCATTTGCCAGACTCCAGCCACTCCAGCATTCTTTCAGCCTTCTGCATGCACCAGGTCCTTTCCTGTCCCTCCTTAGAACTCTCTTCCATCTACTCACTCGCCAGCTTCAACTCATCCTTCGGGTCTTAGAGCCCACGTCACTTCCTCAGGAAAGCCAACTCTCACCACCCCTGCCATCTATATCTGCCCTCTCTCTAGAAAAACTCTATGCTGTTCCCTCATATAACTTAACTCAATTTTATAACTTCATATTCTCTTTACATGATGATTTGTATAATGAGTGTTTCTCCCACTCTGCTGTGAGCTCCATGTGGTCAGAGCTGTCTAGCTGATCACCAGAAACCCAATACCAGGCACAGTGCCAGGATCATAACACTTATTAAAGCAATTAGATCTGATTTTTATCATACCTCAGTCTTACTTTTGCTAATTTTTCAAGGGGAATTTCTTATCCCTTTACCAGAAAATAAAGGCTTTAATCCTAGCTGGTGATAGATTTCTACTTGGACTATATAAAACACCATACTCTTCTAGGTTTTCTGGAACTAGACAGTAATGGAACAACAAAAGATTTTCATTGATTCACAATATACAATATATTTCTATAGAAATCACTTTGAAAAAATATTATAAGAATATGTTGGAAGGTTTTGAAAACATAGCCTGTAACTGCTCCTTCGAGGCTTATATTCTTGACAAAGCAATAAAATACCCAGTGGTTCAAAGTCCCACTGAGACTCTACAGCACTGCCCTCAGCTCCGCCAGCTCCTGGGAGCCCTGGCAGCGTGAAGGTCAGAGCGTACATTTCCACATGGCAGGGTTATGTTCAATTCCATGCCAAACACACTGCGTACGGATCTGATTGCCCCTCTTCCAAGGCAGTTAACTCGCCAGGGTGTTGGGGATGTGGGGATGGCCCTAGTAGGGTTTATATCAAAGATTGCTGGTTTAAAGGAATGATGAAAAGGAGTAAAGTAGTCCAGGAGGTTCAGGAAGATTCAACCAACTCTCAGGGAGATGTCAGTCTGGATTTAATAAGAGAAGCACTCTAGGAGAGAGACATACACTAAAGGATTTATCAGGATTTAATCAGAGAAGCACCACGAGGAGAGAGATATACAATAAAGGATTTATTTAGTGATCTGACCTTTTGCAAATTATGGGATTTAGCTATACAGTCTCTGTAAGGCTGTGTGTCTGGTGTTCATCAGGTGGTTGGGAAGGGAAGGTGGATATGAAGCAGAGGTTCCCAACCAGGACTGGTTTTGACCCCCAGAGGACATTTGGTACTATTTGGAGACTTTACGGCTTGTCACAACTTGGGTGAAGGGTACTGACATGCAGTGAGCACAGGCCAGGGATGCTGCTAAACTTAGTACAATAAAGAATTATCCAACCCAAATGTCAAAAGTTCCGAGGCTGAGAAACCCTGATGTAAAGTTAGGAACAGACTGAAACCTGCAAGCTGGAGCCCATGAAGATGGACTGGAGCCAGTATTTCTTACTGCTTCCAGCTTCAATAATGCAGTGTCCTGCGTGGAAGTCAGTGCCTTTTGTCACAGAGCTAACCACGCACTTGACTTGAGTCGGGGAAGCCAAAGAAGGAAAAGCTGCAGGCCCAGCTGCCGCTCCACACCAATGAGGTGAATCAATAGGTACTGACAAGGTGTGTAAGCTGCAACAGCTCCTGATGCCTCCGCACCCCAACTCTGCCCACTACACATCAAAGTAATATGGCCACTGCTTATAAATGTCAGGCAGAATGTCTCTTGTGGCCCACCTTAAACATACGGGGAAGAGAATTCTGGAAAATGCAGTTTATCCTTGCCAAGTTGACACTTTATAAAACCACAGGATATATGTGGAAGAGTTATGTATTAGTCAGGGGTCCTCCAAAGAAAGAGAAGAAGAGTGTGTGTGTGTGTGTGTGTGTGTGTGTGTGTGTGCGCGCGCGCGCGCGTGTCTGTAGAGAGAGAGAGAGAGAGAGAGAGAAAGAGATCTATTATAAGGAATGGGATCATGTGATTATGTAGGTTAACAAGTCCCAACATCTGCAGTCAGCAAGCTGAAGACCCAGAAGAGCCAATCATGTCATTCCAGTCTAAGTCTGAGGGCCTGAGAACTGGAGAGGCAATGGTTTAAATTCTAGTCCAAAAGTCGTCAGTCTGAAGACCCAAAAAGAGCCAATGTTTCAGTTTGAGTTGAAGACAGGAAAAGACGGATATCCCAGTTTGAAGGCAGTCAGGCAGAAGAAATTCTCTTTCACTCAGCCTTTTTGTTCTCTTCAACTGATTGGGTGAGGCCCACCCACATTTGGGAGGGCCATCTGCGTTACTCAGTCTACCGATCAAAAGTCAGTGTCACCTAGAAATTCCCTGACAGATACACTTAGAATAGTGTTTGACTGACTATCTGGGCACCCTGATGCTGTTGATTTGACACATGCAATTAACCATAACAAGTTGCTTAACACCTTTCTTAGATTGTATCAGTAACCACAGGGAGCTAGAATAATGGTCCCTCCCTTCAGACCTTCTATAGAACCTTGAGTTTGCTATTTTATACCATTTATTATTTTTTTCACATCGACCTTCACTGCCATCCCACTATTACCACATCCGTTTTTATTCATTTTTGTATTTTTGGCTCCTAGCAAAAGGCTTGGCACATAGTAGGTAATCAATATTGGTAAATCAGTGCAGGATTTTAATGTGGAAAAGCCCCAAGCCAGATTGTATATAATAATTCACTTTAGATGAATTTGGTCTACACAAAAAATTTTTGTTTTAGCAGTTGTGTTTTTCAGACTTCTAAAAAAGATTCTAGTTTACCTATATCAGCCACTTCCTAGACCTTCCCTGATATATTCCAGAAATCACCTGCTAGAATATTTTGTTAAAGTGAAAAACAAATTGGTCTTTTCTCTCTGTAGGAATAAGGTAAGGTAGAAATTAAAATTTTAAGAGCTCATACTTCAAGTGCAATCAATTCTTCAAGATCATTTTTCACCTTCAAAACATACCAATTAAGCAGCAAAATACTAAATTCTAAAATTTTAAGCAACGAGAATCTATAGGAGGAAAAAAAATAACAGCAGACAACACTTGTTTTAATCTAATCAGAACAGTTATCACTATGTTTAACTGAAAGAAACAAAGCTTACAGAGGTAAAAGTCCCAAGGAAAAGAAAAGTCGTTGCTTCCATGCATTTTATGAAGGAGAAAAATGAAACCAAAATGAAACTGTTCTGGACGTCACTGGTCACCAAGAAAAAACAATTTATCTTAACGAGGTTTTAAAAATCATATTAAATAGGCTAAATAAAGGATCAAAACTTTAATTTCTATAAACTTCATTTTTCTGTAATATTAATAATTTCTGAAGTTATTGTGTATTTTAAAACCAGGATGTCCGTAGGCAACTCCTGAGCTTCTGGATGGGCTCATTCCATGATCTGTTAGTTCGTACCTTTTATAAAGAGATTGCCACCAAGGAAGAATGTTTTCAAATCTGATTTCCACAAGAGCCAGAGAAGTGGACAGGAAAACACTATAATCTTCCTTAAAATGGTGTCTGTCGTAAGAAGTACTGGGGAGAACAGGGGAAAGCCATGACTGAATTAGTCTCAAAATATGTCAGTCCTGGTGGTATGTGACTATAGTCCCAGCTACTTAGGAAGCTGAGGCAGGAATATCACCTGAGCCCAGGAGTTCAAGACCAGCAAGATCTCATCTCAAAAAACAAATAAATAAAAATGTTTTAAAAGTTCTTAAAAAAACAAACAAAAAAAGGTAAATTAAGGAAAATGTGAGATGCATCTGGTTTTAGGGAAAGAGTTCAAGATTTGGAGTTGGAAAATTTGAATCTAATCTCTGGCTTTGCCACTTATGAGCTTCATGACCTTGAAGGGAGGAAGGGGGTGTGATATGAACTGAATTGTGACACCCACCAAATTTATATTTTGAAGCACCAACCTGTAATTTAATGGTATTTGGATATGGGCCTTTGGGAGATACTGAGATTTAGATAAGGTCATGAGGATGAGGCCCTCCTGATAGGATTAGTGTCCTTAGAAGAAGAGACATCAGAGAGCTTGCACACTCTCTCTCTCCCTCTCTGCCACAGTGAGGACATGTCAAGAAGGTGGCCATCTGCAACCCGGAAGAGAGCCCTCACCAGAACCCTACTGCACTGGCATCCTGATCTCAGACTTCCAGCCTCCAGAACTGTGAAAAAATAAATGTCTTTTCTTTAAGCCGCCCAGTCTATGGTATTTTGTTATGGCAGTCCAAGCTAACTAATACAGGGAAGTTTTAAACTTCTCTGAGCTTCAGTTCCTTGTTTGTAAAATGGGGATAATTATACCTAAGCCACAAAGTTATTGAGAGATTCAATGAAATAATATAATACTGCAAAGAATAGTACAAATGCAAGGTCTTGTACCATGATTACTTATGTAATATAAGTAATATCTGTAGAGCAGAGCGCATTTCAGCTTACAATATACTTTTAAACACTTTAAATTCATGGCTAAAATAGTTAAATTAAGTATAAAAAACAGACAGCATGTTCATCTAGTTAGTAATTGAAAACCACAACTAGACAACCTGGTCTGCTGTCACCAATATCAGCAGTATTTCGTTTTGCTCCTAAAAGGAATTCCGTTCAACTTCAACAAGACACCAAAAAGTGTTTACAATGAAGGCTCAGTCAGTGACACAGCCCTCCACAAACATAAGAACTTTTCTCCCTAGCTATTGCCCACAGGTCCCAGAACTGCATTGTCTCTTTCCATTCAGAGATCAGTTGGTGGGTGGTAGTGATTACTTTCTGGCACCAGTAAGGAGTGTGGGCACTCAGAATACGGAAGAGGCTGAGAGAAGATCCTTGAAGGAGTATAATAGTTAAAAGGAATCTGGAAATTTGGCAGGTGACAGCAGAATGAGAAAAGGAAAATATAGAGGGTGGTTATAACACACGTTCTTGATCCTTTTTTTTTTTATTATTATTTCAGCATATTATGGGGTGCAGATGTTTAGGTTATGTATGTTTAGGTTATGTATGCATCCCCCTCAAAGTCCGAGATTTAAGCGTGTCCATCCTCCGGATGGTGTGCATCGCACTCTTTGTGCAGGCATATACCCGTCCCCTCCCCGCCCGACAACCAATAAATGTTATTCTTATATGTGCACTTATGTGTTGATCAATTAATACCAATTTGATGGTGAGTACATGTGGTGCCTGTTTTCCATTCTTGGGATACTTCACTTAGTAGAATGTGTTCCAGCTCTATCCAGGAGAATACAAGAGGTGCTATATCACCATTGTTTCTTAAAGCTGAATAGTACTCCATGGTATACATATACCACATTTTATTAATCCACTCATGTATTGATGGACGCTTGGGTTGTTTCCACATCTTTGCAATTGTGAATTGTGCTGCTATAAACATTCAGGTGCAGGTGTCTTTTTCATAGAGTGTCTTTTGTTCTTTTGAGTAGACGCCCAGTAATGGGATTGCTGGATCAAATGGTAGCTCTACCTGTATCTCTTTAAGGTATCTCCATATTGCTTTCCATAGAGGTTGCACTAGTTTGCAGTCCCACCAGCAGTGTATGAGTGTTCCTATCTCTCCGCATCCATGCCAACATTTATTGTTTTGGGACTTTTTGATAAAGGCCAGTCTCACTGGAGATAAATGATATCTCATTGTGGTTTTGATTTGCATTTCCCTGATGATTAGAGATGTTGAGCATTTTTTCATATGTTTTTGGGCCATTATTCTGTCTTCTTTTGAAAAGTTTCTGTTCATGTCCTTTGCCCACTTTTTGATAGGGTTGTTTGATTTTTTTCCTGCTGATTTTCCTGAGTTCTAAGTAGATTCTAGTTATCAGCCCTTTATTGGATTTGTAGCACGCAAAAATTTTCTCCCATCTGTAGGCTGTCTGTTTGCTCTTGTGACAGTTTCTTTGGCTGTGCAGAAGCTTTTTAATTTGATCAGGTCCCATTTATTTATTTTGGTTGTTGCTGTGATTGCCTTTGGGGTCTTCTTCATAAATTCTTTGCCTAGGCCAATGTCTAGAAGAGTATTTCCAACATCTTCCTCTAGAATTCTAATACTTTCACTCCTTAGGTTTAAATCTGTTACGCAGCGTAAGCTGATTTTTGTGAGAGGTGAAAGGTGTGGATCCTGGTTCAGTCTTCTACATGTGGCTATCCAGTTTTCCCAGCACCATTTATTGAATAAGGATTCTTTTCCCCAGTGTATGTTTTTGTCTGCTTTGTCAAAGATTAGATGGCTGTATGAGGATGGTTTTATATCTGGGTTCTTGGTTCTGTTCCACTGGTCAATAGCTCTATTTTTGTGCCAGTACCAAGCTGTTTTGATTACTACAGCCTTATAATAAAGTTGGAAGTCTGGTAAATTGATATCTCCCATTTTGTTTTTATTGCCTAGAATTGTTTTTGCTATGCGGGGTCTTCTCTGGTTTCATACGAAGTGTAAAATTAATTTTTCTACATCTGTGAAGAATGATGTTGGTATTTTCATAGGGATTGCATTGAATCTGTAGATCACTTTGGGTGGTATAGACATTTTAACAATGTTTCTGCCGACCCACGAGCATGGTAGGGTTTTCCACCTGTTTACATCCTCTGCTATTTCCTTCCTCAATGTTTAATAGTTCTCCCTGTAGAGGTCTTTTACCTCCTTAGTTAAATATATTCCTAGGTACTTTATTTTCTTTGTTGCTATTGTGAAGGGAATTGAGTCTTTGATTTGGTTCTCAGTATGATTGCTATTGGCATATATGAAAGCCTCTGATTTGTGTGGATTGATTTTATATCCTGAGACTTTACTAAATTCATTTATCAATTCCAGGAGCCTCTTGGTTGAATCCATGGGGTTTTCTAGACATAATATCATGTCATCAGCAAATAGTGAGAGTTTGATCTCTTCTGTTCTCATTCCTATGCCTTTAATTCCACTCTCTTGCCTGATTGCTGTGGCCAGGACTTCCAGCACTACGTTGAACAGAAGTGGAGATAGTGGGCAACCTTGTCTAGTTCCAGTTCTAAGTGGGAATGCTTTCAATTTTTACCCATTCAGTATGATGTTGGCTGTGGGTTTGTCATATATGGCTTGTATCACTTTTAGATAAGCCCCATCTATGCCTATTTTGTTAAGCATCCTTATCATAAAAGGGTGTTGAATTATGTCAAATGCTTTTTCTGCATCTATTGAGAGAATCATGTGGTTTTTGTTTTTGCTTCTGTTTATGTGGTGAATTACTTTTATAGATTTGCATATGTTGAACCATCCCTGCTTCTCTGGGATGAAGTCCCCTTGGTCATGATATTTTCTTAATAAGCACCTGGATTCGGTTAGCTAGAATTTTATTGAGAATTTTCGCATCTATATTCATAAGGGATATTGGTCTGTAGTTTTCCTTTTTTGTTGCTTCCTTTCCTGGTTTTGGAATCAGGGTTATGTTGGCTTCATAAAATGTGTTGGGGAGGAACCCATCCTTCTTGATGCTGTGGAATAATTTCTGCAGGATAGGCACCAGTTCTTCTTTGTAGGTGTGGTAAAATTCGGGTGTGAAACCATCTGGTCTGGGAATTTTCTTTTTTGGAATGTTTTTTATTGCTGTTTCAATTTCAGTCCTTGATATTGGTCTGTTCAGGAATTCTATTTCTTCCTGGTTTAGCCTAGGTAGGCTGTGTGTTTCTAAAAATTTGTCCATTTCCTCGATATTTTCCAGTTTGTGTGCATAAAGATTTTTGTAATATTCATAAATTATATCTTGAATCTCCTTTTTTTTTCCTGATGGAGCTTATTAGAGATTTTTCTTTTCTGTTTTTCGTTAGTTTAGCCAAAGGTGTGCCATTGTGTATATTTTTTCAAAGAACAAACTTTTTGTTTTATTAATCTTCCATATAGTTTCCCTGTTGTCAATTTCATTTAGTTCTGATTTGATCTTATTAATTTCCCTTCTTCTGCTGGGTTTGGGGTCAGTCTGTTCTTCTTTTTCCAGTTCTTCAAGTCGATTCATTAGGTTGTCTGTTTGTGTTCTTTTAGACTTTTGGATATAGGCATATATGGAAATAAACTTTCCTCTCAAGACTGCTTTGGCTGTATCCCACAGATTTTGATAACTTGTGTCACCTTTGTTGTTTAGTTCAAAGAATCTTTTTTTTTTTTTTTGAGACAGAGTCTCACCGTGTTGCCCGAGTTAGAGTGCCATGGCATCATCCTAGCTCACAGCAACCTCAAACTCCTGGGCTCAAGCAATCCTTCTGCCTCCCGAGTAGTTGGGACTACAGGCATGCACCACCATGCCCAGCTAATTTTTTCTATATATTTTTAGTTGTCCGATTAATTTCTTTCTATTTTTAGCAGAGACAGGGTCTTGCTCTTGCTCAGGCTGGTCTCGAACTCCTGAGCTCAAACAATCCGCCCGCCTGGGCCTCCCAGAGTGCTAGGAATACAGGCGTGAGCCACCGCGCCTGGCCCAAAGAATCTTTTGATTTCCATCTTTACTTCCTCATTTATGAAGGAATCATTTAGCAGAAGGTTGTTTAATTTCCATGACTTTGTGTAGAGATGAGAGTTTCTGTTGGGGTTGATTTCTATTTTTATTCCACTGTGATCTGGGAAGATGCATGGTATAATTTCTATTTTTTTAAATTTTTTGAGACATGCTTTGTGTCCTAGAATATGGTCAATCTTAGAGAATGTCCCATGAGCTGATGAGAAGAATGTATATTCAGTGGTTTGGGGGTACAATGTCCTGTAAATGTCAGTCAGGCCCATTTGTTCTAGAGTTCTGTTTAAGTCCATTATTTCTTTGTTAATTTTCTGTTTAGAGGATCTGTCCTATGCTGTCAGCAGGGTATTGAAGTCTCTGACTATTGTGGTGTTGCTGTCTGTCAATTTGTTTTGATCAAGTAGAGTTTGTTTTATGAATCTGGGTGCACCTAAGTTGGGCGCATACATGTTTAGAATTGTTATGTCTTCTTGTTGAACTGTACCCTTCACCATTATATAGTGACCCTCTTTGTCTTTCATTACTTTTGTTGGTTTAAAAACTAGGTTATCTGAGATCAAAACTGCCACTCCAGCCTTCTTTTGGCTTCCATTTGCTTGAAATATTGATTTCCACCCCTTTACCTTGAGTCTAAATGCATCCTTGCAGGTTAGATGCATTTCCTGTAGACAGCAGATGCTTGGCTTGTTTTTTTTAATCCATTCAGCCAGCCTATGTCTCTTCAGAGGGGAGTTCAAACCATTCACATTTATTGAGAGAGCCAATAAGTGGGGTGAATTACTGTTCATTCTGTTGGGTTTTGTTGCTTTGTTTTCTCTGTTCAGCCATTGTGGAATCTAGCCTTTGATCTTTAACTTTTGAGTGGTTTTACATTCGTGAGTGTTTATTGGGCTGATCCTTGTGTAATTCTGTTTTGAGAACTTCTTGGAGAGCTCATCTTGTTTTGCTGAATTCCCTCAGTCTCTGCTTATCTGAGAATGTTGCGGCCCAATTGCAGAACGGGGGATGGACACAGAAAGAAACACACAGACACACAGAAACACACACAAAGACAGTACAAGACTGCAGCACCGACTGCACCAGTCGCTTTATTTTTATACTTTTCTCTGTCCGGCAGCTACTTCCTGGTACGTAACCACCTTGGGTGCCTTGAGGAAAACACATTTTCATTCCTTCCAGACGATTGCTCAAGGGAAGCGGATGTTTGCATCCTAACTTCTTGACCTCATCACCGTGTGCAGGACAATGAGGTGCCTTGGCTTGTTTGCAAGACC
>RJWJ010001781.1:0-76915 GCA_004363605.1 Indri indri
CTGGCCTTGTGCCCTGCTCTGGCTGTCCTACAGTGTCCGCCCACCCCTCCTCACGGCCCTCGCCCTAGTACAGGCTGCCAGCATCTCTTGCCTCCCAACTTCTCCATTCAACTATCAGCTGCTTGAGAGCTGGGGCTATATGTGTCCTGTCCACCAGCAGGGTGCCCATTACACAGATGAGCTGGATAAATACTGAGTCAACGGATGGAAGGAAGGACTCCCTGTGTCCTGTCTTCCCCCATCCAATACCTTCTCCATACTATTGCCAGAGGCATCTTTCCAAACGTAGCCCTGAGCATGTCACTCCTCTGCTGGAAACGCACCACTGACAAATGTGAACCGCAGATTCTACTTCTAGGATTTTGTCCTACAGGTCCACATGCACACACGAGGGATGCCACATGCACAGATTATTTATTGCTCCCCTGTCACGGCGAATGACTGGAAATAACCTAAATTTCTACCGGTTGCAGTTTGGTTAACTCTTGAACATGAAAAAAGGATGAGGAAGCCCTTTATATACAGACATGGAACAATTTCTAAATGTAATATTGGGCGAAACAGCAAAGTGAGAATGATGCTATAATATGATACCATTTTGTAGAATAAAGGAAGGAAAGAATACGTAAACGTGTTTGCTGTGTATGTTAACCTGCTTGCCTCTTCTACTTCAATTTTTTTTTTTTTTAGAGACAGGGACTCACTGTATCGTCCAGGCTGGTTTCCAACTCCAGGTCTCAAGCGATCCTCCCGCTTAGGCCTCCCAAAGTGCTACAATTACAGGCGCGAGCCACCGCACCAGGCCTTACTTTTAAATTTTTGAACTGTGTGAATATATTACCTAGCGAAAAAAAATTTGAGAATTTAAAATTTAATAATGTGAACTACAATTGTTATTAAAGCAAACAAACAAAACAGGGTCAATCACACACCTGACCTTGCCCATGCTGTTTCCTCAACCTGCACTGCCGCTTTCTCTCTTCTGGCTTCTCTAAATGGCACATCTGCACCGTCCGTTCTGGGGGTCACAGGCTGCACGTGGGTACTCAGTACCCGAAAAGCGACTAGTCCAAACTGAGCTGTGCTGTGAACGTAAAATCCACACCAAAATTTCAAGACTCAGTATGAAGAGAATGTCAAATATCTGCATCATTTTCCTATATTGACTACATGTTGAAATGAAAATATTCTAGATATATTGGATTAAAAAAGATATTATTAAAATTAACTTACCCAGTTTCCTTTTACTTTTTTAATACAGCTACTAGAAAATTCCACACCGCATATGTCGTTCGCATCTGTGGCTTGCACCGTATTTCTACCGGACAGCGCTGGTGCAAATTCGACAGGCCTCCCAGTGTACTTTGAAGGCCACCCTCTCTGTGACGCTCTCCTTCAATCCCTGCTTGGAATTCCCCTGGCTGCCACCTGCCTCACAGCGCTGAGCATGGGCGAGCTTGGTGGCTTGGTGTCTATGTCACCCATTGGCCTGTGAGTGAGGCCCGAGAGGGAAAGGCCCGGTCGGTTCCTCTCTTATCCTTCAGTCTTTGTCAGCTGGACACGGAGCTGGGCGCAGCAAGCTGCCCAGCTGGTTCAACTTAGACGAGCTGAAATGAATACCGTGGTGGGTATCGGAGAGCTGGCGGGATAAACCCAGAGGTCCACCCGGGACCAAAGGCCCAGCGAGTGGCATGAGGCCACTTCTAAGGTCACCTCCTCCATTCCTCTGCCTCAGGGCACAACAGCCTGGCCTGGCCCCAAGCCAGCAGCTCTATCTTGGAAAGGAAGGAAGAGCAGGGACCGTGTCAGAGGAAGGCTGGGGTTTCAGCCGCAGGTGCGGAGGTGAATGAAGGCCCCCGGGAAAGGGAACTCTTTTGCATAGACTATGAGCACTGTCCTGCATAGCTCAGAGGTTATGCAAGTGGGATGTGGAATCGGAAAGTTGAATTCAAAATCTAGCTCTGTTCTGTGAATATATTTAAACCATTGATTGTATACTTTAAATGGCTGAATTGTGTGATATGTGAATTATTTCTCAATAAAGCTGTTACATAAAAAGTCTAGCTCTGCCATTTACAAGCTGTGCAGCCAGGAGCAAATACCTTCCCCTCTCTGTGCCTTAGCTTTGACATAATCAAAGGGAGGTGATGACAGTACCCATCTCACAGGGTTCCTGTGAGGATTAAATGAGCAAATTGCCATGAAGTATTTCATATTATGCCCGCAAGTAAATGCTCATTAAATACTAGCTGCTATCATTACTGTGTGCTAGTCATGCTACATACAGTATTTCATTCCGTTCTCACGATGGTCACATCCTGGTGTGCACGTACTACCGTCTCCATATGAAGGATGTAGAAATTCAGTCCCGGGAGGCCCCACATTGATGTAGGTGTCTATTGACAGAGCTAGGACTGGCTCCTCCAGTCCCTGCCTCTTCCCCCTTTGGCATGGCTCTCCACTCAGGGGGCTTCTGGCCACCGGTCTCGGGCATGGCCACTCCTGAGTGTCGTGAGGCCCAAGGGGGTGTGACAAGCCTTCTTCTAGGAGACATGCCTTTGCACCAGCAGCCAGCCTGGCAGGGGGCCTCCAGCCAGCCCTTAGGCATAGAGGATGGATTCAGGGTTCAGAGTCAAGCCCAGAGCCGGGACCCCACAGAGGCGATGGTCATCGGGCCACGCTAGCTGGGAGGATAGCTGTTCTTGAAGCCGACTCTCGGTTTGGACAGCTAAGGATTCGCCTGGGGTTTCTTGAGCATGTAAGGGATCCCAGAGGCTGCTCTAGGTGACTTTACCTGCCTTGTCTCTGATGAGGTAGGCGTTACTTCCCCAATTTACAGGTAAGGAAGCCGGGCTCGAAGAGATGATTCCTCCATCGCAGAGCCAGGGATCAAACCCAGGCCCCATGCATTCGCCAACTCCATTGATTCGTATTTCTTACTCTTTCATCCATTCTTCACCTATGAGGTACTGAATGAATTAGTTTCTGTTACAGAAATGATGCTGGGGGAGAACTGAGGCGGGATAAACCCGAGGACAGCCGGGAGGGGTGTGTGTGTGTGAAGTGCAGGGAAGTGTGTAATGGCTTGGGCAGGCCTGGTGGAAGGCTAAGTGCTTGGTGGGGTGGTGGGAGATGAGGTGGCACGTGAGGAGGCTTGTAGAGGACGCAGGGGACAGCGTGGGGGGTGGACCTGCACCCTGAGCCTTACAGGTCTGTGTACTGGCCTGGGGCATCTGGACTGGACTTGGTGAGCCTGGGGAGCCGCTGTGGGACTGAAGCTCGGCCCATCTGGCTTTGCGGAAAGACCACTCTGACAGCAGGCTGGAGAGCAGGTCGGACTGCCTGACCTGGAGGCAGAAACCCAGGCAGAAGACCTTGGGAATAGGTCCAGGAAGGTGACAGATAAACTACAGTTATGGGCTGTGGCCCTGGGGACAGAGAGGAGGGGACGAACCTCCCAAGAACTGTAGGTAGTAGATGGGATAGGAAGGCTTCGATGTAGCGGATGGGGAGGAGTCAAGGTTGATTCACAGGCTCTAGCATGAGGCTGGGTGGATGCGGTGGCCGGGCCCTAAGGCAGGAACACAGGAGGAGCAAACGTGGGGCAGGCTGGGTTTCAGGACGTCCAAGTCTGGAAGGGCTGCATTTGGAGCCCAGCGGCGAGGTCTGGGCTGGACAGACAGACATGAAAGTCCTCAGCTGCTTTCTTGATTCTTGGTCTCACGTTCCTCCTATTCTGCCCAACAGACCTCAAATATCTTCTGAAAGTGGACAGTCCCAGTGATGCAGCAGAGAACCCCCACTGGATTGGGGTGTAAGTGCAGTCCAGCCAGGAGGCAGTGGGGTTTCTGTAGGATCTGTGCAAACACAGCAAGACTCAGAAAGCTGGACTGGACAGAAAGCTAAGAGGTCACCTCATCCAGCCTGGTTCTACGTTGGCTTCCCCCTAAATCCGTGATTTCCATGAGGGCCCTCCCCCTCCCCCATCATACCCAGTCAGGGAAAGAGCTGGAAGAACTCTGGGTAGTGCTAGGAGAGGACCAACTGGAGTGTGATTTGCATATAATTTGCATAAGACAATCTGTTCTCTGGTAATTTTCAAGTGAAAATGTTATCATCATTTCCCGGAGGGTCACTGCTATGTGATTTTTCTTTCCTTTGTTCTTTGGTATACACACATTGCCCCAGGTCTGCCCTCTAGGAAGGCCTAATGGAGAGGAGGGGCCAGAGAGGGGGTGGGAAAGGAGGGGTCCCAGTGTCCTGGCAGGGCTCAGGCACTGGGGCTCCCTCCCCTGGGGCAGTGCAGACCCGCAGACCCCTGCTTCTGTTGACCCCCCTCAGAGCCTCGCAGAGCCTCCCACCCCCTCCCAAGCCTAGGCTGCTGCTGCCTCCCCCTGACCCTGGATGCTGCCCTGCTCTGGGGCCTCCCTGGGGGCCCAGCTGCTCAGTCAGGCCCAGGCAGCTCACAGCACAAGCCTGGCTCAGGGGACATTTTCTAATAGGCAGATAATTGCCTCTGTTAATTGCAATTTGATTTTAGCAATTTTTCTCTAAGAGCCTAGAGGCCTTGGGCCCAGATTATGGAGAGGAGATGCAGGGGCGGAGCCTCCAAGCTGGGCTCCCACTGCTCGGAACTTCCTCCCTGCTGGGCAGGGGACTGGGGCCTGAGCTGCATCTCACCTTACAGCTTCGCCTCCTCAAGAAGGACACACTGCAGATGGCTCTGAGCAACACTAACCCTTCGGGAGTGGTTTGGAAGCGCTTGTGGAAGGGGTTAGTTGGCAGCCGCCCCAGGGTCAGAGCAGGAACCCCAGTGCAAAGCCTGGAGGACTTCTAGCTGGAGTCAGGAGGCTGCTAGAGTTCTCACCCATGGCCGTCCCTGTCCTTCAGATCCCTTCCTGGGACTTCTACCACCTCCTCTCCCTCACCAGCCAGCCCTGTCCTCCAGGGTCCCTCAGAACATGGCTTTTGAAACCCAGCCATCTAACAGTTCTACAGCAGTTTCCTTTGCTTCTCTGTGCTTCCATTCCTTGGTCTTAAAGTGGGGAAATAACAGTATCTCCATGATGGTGTTATAATGAGGATCAAAGCAGCTAATTAATGTGTGCCAACTTCTGCCCCCAGGGCCTGGCACATGTTAAGTTCACTCTAAATGGTACCTGTAGTCTGGCTTTTACTATTACCCATGTCTCGGACACCCTGACCTGGCCCCTGGTCCTGAAGCCTATGGCCATATGGGTCCCTGGGGGCCAAGGTGGAATCAGGTGGGAGGAAGCACCCTAAGGTGAGGGTCCTTGCGTGAAGCAGGGGACACCCAGGGCGGGGCTGGGGCTGGGAGGCAGAGGCCTGCAGCCTAAGTCTCCTGATTGGGTCCACTTAAGGCTGGGGGCTCTGGAATGAGAGTAAACTCCGCCTATTGCCCGTCCACCCACACTGGCCGGTCCTCTACTAAAGGGGAGGACTGGGAGGAAGAGGCTTCCAGGGCAGGGAGAGGTTTGTGCACTCAGGTCGGTTCCTTGGAAAGCAAAGGCACTTGGAGACAGATGGGCCTGGATTCAAATTCCTTTTCCTGCTCCTTAGCTGTGTGTCTCGGGCCCCCAGCTCCACCTCTCCCGGCCTCAGTTTGTGCCTGTGTACCGGGGAAGCTGTTCTATCTCCCGCACGGGGTGGCTGTGGGGATTAGCTGGAATAACACATGGAAGCATGTAAGTAGGTGCTTCGTAAACAGCCATTTCCTCCCCTGTTCCCTCCCCTTCCTTCGCATGTAAGGGGAGCAATTATCTCCCCGTGTGTGTGCATGCGCGGAGGTGTCGGCCACTGCCTCCCTTCCCTCTGCACACAGGCCTTCTCTGTTGCTGGCAAGGAGAGGGAGGGGGAGGCGGAGGCAGGCAGTGGTTTGGGGCCCAGGGAGAGTGTCTCGGCGCCTGCCCACCACCTCTGGCCTGCCACTCCAGGCAGCACGCTAATTAAGCCAGGAGGACCCACAGAACAGACTCACAGGCCCCCTGCCTCAGCCCAGCCCCCAGTGGCCTAGTGGGGAAATCGCTGTACAGATAGGCCCTTTGCTTGGGGCTGAGGGGGTGGGGTAGGACTGGGCTGGGCAGTGGCCCAGAGAGGAAACAGAGGAGGGGTTGGCAGGGGTCTGGGGGAGCCTGGCCTGTTAGGCAGGGCAGGAACCAGGAGATGCAAGGAGAAGGCCACAATTTCTGCTTGGTCCTGGGCTGTGCTGGGCCTGGTGTGGCCCAGCCCTGCCTGTAAAGGAGGTGTTGACAGAATGATGGGGTGGGAGGTCCCCAGATGGGGGCACTGCAGGGCCAGCATGCTGGGAGGTGACTGCCTGGTACCTCGTCCTGGAGCTCCTGGGCTCTACTACCTGCAGTTGATGCGATCTGTGCGGGGACTCGGGGCAAGCCCCTCAGTTGCCTCCTCTCTAAAATGGGGCTGATGGTAAGTATGTGGCCAAGGCGCATGTGGGAACGAGGCACGCTAGATCCAGGGCAGCGGTGCCTCTGGGAGGGCAGGGGGAAGGGGATGGGACAGCAAGGGAATCCATAGGGACCCTTACCTCTATCTGGGTCTTTTCATGCCTAAAACAAGGTGTGAAGCAAATGTGAAATGCTGTGAAGATTCGGCAAAGCTGGGTGATAGGTACGCAGGTGCTTGTTCCATATTCTTTCTCGCATCTTGTCTGCACGTCTGAAATATTTCATAATAAAACAAATGTCCAGTGACAGCATCACACACAGGATTTGAAATGTGCTGAACCTCGGGCATCTCCTAGGGGAGTGAAGCTGATGTCCCCTGGGAAGCTAACTCCAGTGCCTCCCGAGACCTTGAGGCCAGAGGCATATGGGAATCCATGCATTTTAGGCTAAGTGAGCAGCAAAAATCAATCTGGAAATACACGTGCTCTCTCTGTGAGATGTGCTTTCCAATAGGCTTGTGTGCGTAACTAAGGAGTCAATGAAGTAGTAAAAGTAGCATCCATGAGTGGACACGGAAACTGTGGCATGCATGAGGCGTGTCCCCTCTGCCTCCTGGCTGCGCAGTGCTGGAGTGTTGGGCCCAAACCTTAGTCCAGCGACCACCTGGATCACTGGTTCTCAGCTCTGCACATTAGAATCACCTGGGGAGCTTTGAAAACATGCGCATGTCCAAGCCTCACCCCCAGGGATTCTGACTTAATTGGTCTGGGGTGGGGCCTGGACATTCATACATTTTTAAAGCTCCCCGGGTGATTCTGCTGTGTAGCCAGGGCTGAGAACTGCTGCACTATGGCCAGCCCAGGCTCTCCCAGCAGCCCTCTGCCTCTCCCTCTTACCTGCTTTGAGAGAGGGCCCTGGATCCAGGTGCAACCAGTTACCCTTTGTGGATCAAACCCATGTGATTCCCCGGATGTAGCTGCCTTCTGCCATCAAAGCATTCAGACCACATCCACAGAAGTCCTATCTCCTCCCTCAACCCACAGGGCACTGCTGGCTTTTGAGGGGGCTGAGGAGATGAAGAGCAATCATCCCCCCACCGTGAGGCTGAATGAGGTTGTAATCAGAAGCCATCAGGTCCATTGGCGACTTCTCCAACGGCACCTTCTGGGCCTCTGGCCCTGGCAGATGCAGCAGGCTCCTTCTCGAAATGCCTTGGTTGGCTTCCAGGAAGGCTGGTTGTCCTCATTCTCCTCTGACCTCTCTGACAATGCCCTCCACACACACACACACACACACACACACACACACACACACACTCTAATTCTCTGCTTCCTCCGCCTCTTCCGCTCGCCCACTCCTCACCCTGCCCATCCCCCCACCGAGGCTCTGGCTTTGGCACGAAGTTTCCATCTTACGACCGTCTCCGCTCCCTCAGCCACACTGCCGCCCTCCGGAAAGAGGCTTTTCTCTCCGGCCCCGCCCTATTTGCCACGCTCCAGTGCCACATCCCCAGCTACCTGGTGAATGTCTTCATCTGGACTGCTCTCTAGCACCTCAAATTCAACATGTCCAAACTGAACTCCGCTCGTCTTCCACGTGCCCTCCATCAGCCATCCGGTCCGATTTCTGCTCATGGCACCCCTGTTCTCTCCAGCAAGCTTCAGTCACCCCCAGGCTTCCTGCCCCTGCTTTCTCCTCCTGTGTTCCCCAGCGGACTGGCCACTCTCTGCAGACTGTTGAGTCTTCTCTGGTCACATCTCCTGCACTCCCAGGATTTCCCTCCACTCTGTCCTCCTCACCCCTGCACAGGCCATCACAACAGCTGCGTCAGTCCCAGGTGGCGCTCCTTCCTCTTAACTGGCCTCCCCACCGCCTGTTGGTCAAGTTGCAAATCTTCAACATAGGAGACACAACTCCAGCTCCGACTGCCCTTTCTGACCTTCTCCCCACTGCTCCGGCAGGAAACCTTCCTCTCCCGACAGGCTGCTACCATTTGACATTCCTTGAGCATCTGGGGCTCCTCGCTGTCCCCCAGCAGTCTTGGTCTCTGTGGAAGTGATAAAGCCACTTGCATGCAGGGGCCGGGTGGGGGAGGGAAGGGAGGGAGTACAATCAGGAATGGGGCAGAGTGTGGAGAATGAGAGTGGCATGCCTCGTTTACGGGGGGTGACACTCTCCAACTCTTGCCAGTTGTGCCCATGTGGGAATGAGGACTGTCTGAGTGTGTTTGGGCTGCTATAACAGAATACCATACTGGGTGACTTATAAACAACAGAAATGTATTTCTCACAGTTCTGGATGCTGGGAACTCCAAGCTCAAGGCACTGGCAGATGCCATGTCTAGTGAGGGCCTACTTCCTAGATGGTCGTCTTCTCACTGTACCTTACACAGCAGAAGGGGTGAGGGTCTCCCTGGGGTCTCTTTTAGAAGGGCACGATCCCATTCATGCAGGCTCCACTCCCGTAACCTAATCAGTGTCCAAAGGCCCCACCTCCTAACACCATCGCCTTGGGGGTCAGGGTTTCAGCATGTGAATTTGGGGGGTGGGAAGGAACACAAACATTCAGACTATAGCAGAGCCCAAATGCTGCCAGATCCTCTGATTTATCCAGAGAAGCCAGAAATCCAAAACTTGAAGGTGAAATCTCTAGGTTTTTCAATGTTGGCAAATCATCGAAACTTTTGTAAAATTTTGTGCTGGGCCACTCAGAACCCATCTGCAACCAGGTGCTGCTCCAGTCTTGTAGTACTTGGGTTCTCCCCAGACCACATTCCCTGCCTGGGGTGCCCTCCCCTCCCCTCCTATCCCAAGCCTCCCCAGTCTTCAAGGCTCAGCTGAGGTCCCACCGAGCTGACCAATCCCTGCTGGCCACTTCAGTCCGCTCCAAGTTCCAGTGACCTTTAACCTTCGACATCATGTACCTGGCACCCAGCTAGGATGCTTGGGAAGGCAGCATAGCTCTGAGGTTAAAGGTTAGAAGTGTGGAGTTGTAATTAGGCTGCCTGGATTTGAATGCCGGCTTAGCTACTTATTAGCTGTGTGACCTTAGGCAAGTTTTTCACCTTCTCTATGACCTAGTTTCTTTCTCATGGAGTTGTTATGAGGATTAAATGGGATAATCTATGAAAAGCACTTGGAACAGCACATGGTTTATAATAAACACTCAATAAACGGTACCTGTTATTATCTTTGCTGCTGGGGGTGGTTCACTCACCATTTATATGTTCAGACTTTGCCGAACTATTTAACATAAGCCCAGGGAGGGCAGGAACCATGCCTTCTAGCATCTATAACCTGTACTGCCAAACCCCTCAACACCTAGTCCACACACCCAGGAGCATAACTGATGCTTGTGAAAATATTGGTTGCAACAGATTGAATTCAGTCAACAAACATACATTGTGTGCTCACTCTGTGCCAGGCACGGTGCTAGGTGCCAGCCACAAGGCACAGAAGGACCAACACCAGCATTGGAATCACGCATCCCTGGTGGCTGCTCCCCATCCGTGACCTTTATTTCAGCATGTGTAGGATGGTAAGACCTCCTAACACCCAGGGTTGTCGGGAGCACTAGGGGAGAGGTGTGAGTCTCACTGTCTCAACTTAGTTAGCTGTTCTAAGGCTTGAATGAAAGTACTCAAGTGTCAGTTCATGGGCGGGAAGCTGGCAGATAGGCTGCTTCTCCCAGTGACCTCTGGCTCCGAGCCTGTGGCCCTGAGACGTCCTCTACAGATTGCTCACTGCCCTGCATGTGCTGTCTCCAGGCTCGGTGTCCCGGAACACACTGCCGCCAGGGAGGTGCGTGTGCGCGTGTGCGTGTCCAACTTGGCCGCAGGCTGGATGAGACAGAGGAGCTGACAGCATAGAATCACAGGCAATTTTAAAGTGAGTTTTAGACACTGTTCTTTCAAAAATTCCTCAGTGTTTCTCACCATCTAAGCCCTAGCCTGCTCGGCCCCCTCTGTACTCCCGCTCCTTTGCTACCCTCCGGCAACTCAATATGTATACCTTTCCTCTCACTTCATTATGCTGAATAATTTGATTTTCGCCAGCCCCTGCCCCAACGTAGCTCCAGTTCCAAGACTGCCTTTGTATATCTGCAAACTCACTGCCGTGCTCTACTCAACACTAGACCACTTCCTTTCTCTCTTCCCTATGGGGAAGAGATTTACCCCTATCCACTTTCCCCTCCCCCCATATAAATTTTGCCTCACCCCCTTGGATGCCAGAAGTGACTATAGTCACTTGGGTTAAAACTATTTTTTCTTCCATTACGCGTTCATGTGAAGCATCTAGCCAGTGAGTGGCCCATGAGAAGTGTCATATGCGGTAATTACCCTTTCCCCCATCCCAGCCTTCAGGTTCTGAGGCCACAGAGAGGAAAGGGACATGATCCCTGCCCGCCACCCCACCCCACCCAAGAGCTCACAGCGCAAAGAGGGAGAGGAAGAGCCAGACACCCAAACCTGTGCCGTAAAGGAGACGGGCAGAAAGGGCCACCTGCAGGAGTAGAGAGGAGGGGGAAAGCCATCTAACCTAGGGCTAGCAGGAAATAGTCGAATGGACAGTGACATCTGAGCTGTATCTGTAAGGATGGATGGGGGCCAAGGGAGTGGCACCCGGAGCACCGAGGAGTGAGTGTGGGTGCCGGGATGGGGGCGAGACAGATGGGGGCCAGTTGTGACCAGCCTTGAAAGCCAGGCTAAAGAATTTGGCCTTACTCCTGTCAGCAACACTGAGCCATCAGAGGTTTCGTAAGTAGGGGAGTAACATGATCAGAGCTGTGTTTAAGGAAGATTAATTAAAAATAATGTATGGTGTGTTTAATTCATGGCTAGCCCTGGGCTTTGGAGGAGACAGGAGAAGAGAAAACAAGGCCCCAATGAGCTGGCAATTCACAAAACAATGGCCAATAAACATATGAAAAGATGTTCAACCCCACTAGAACACAAAGAAATGCAAATTAACGCAACAACGAGATACCATATTTGGCCTATCAAATTAGCGGGGATTAAAAATGATAACATTCGATGCTGCAGGGGGTTTCGTGCGGCGCCGGCTCACGGCGGGGAGGGCGCCGGGGCAATCGCTTCCGCCTTTGGAGGGGCCGCTCAATGAGAGATACGAAAAGCTTTTTAAAAGTCCATATTGCGTGACCCAGAAATCCCACTTCTAGGTATTTGTCTTAAAGAAATCACGGTGGATGTGAGTACAAATTTATGCCCCAAATGTGCCCCCACCCTGGGTGTTATTTCTAAAAGCAAATAACTGGATCGAATGGGGGAAGTGTTACAACTGTGTGACCGCCACTCTGGAGACTGGACCTTAACATTTCTGAATCCTGAAAGGCGGGAGGCAGGAGACAAAAACCACCATTTCTCTTTAAAGCGGCTGGTAGTGGGTTGCCGGGGTCTCTAAGGGGGCGGCTAAAATTTGTCCTGGGGGCAGACGGTGCCTTTGTTCCCCTTGGGACGCGCAGGCAGGCCTCTTGGTCATGCAGATGTACCTCAAGTACCTATTCATTGTCTTGCGAGGCCCTGACTCCACATGCAGATGCTGTAAGCAAGGCTGTTAAGCTTCTGTTTAATAATGTAAAAGATCGTCTTCTTTGTGGGCTGGGCGGCATCTCCGCAGATTCTCTTGTGATGTTAAACGATTTTCTGCTTCCTTTGGCCAAGCTTTGCAACTGCATGGGGGCAGGTGGGGCGGGGTTCGATGACAGCCCTAGCTTGGGAATAGAAAGGACAGAAGCAAAGAGGCTTGGGTTTGAGGAGGACAGGGTCCCAGCAACGAGGCGGCAGTCTGGATTAAAGACCATGACCGCCAGCAGTGAGCCCTGGGAAAGGGCAAAGACTCTCAGAGCAAACGAGGCCACTGTCAATTGTAATTCCCCATGCCAGTGTTACCCCGAGAGAAGTTCTGTGCACAAGAGGATTTTAGATGGGATGTGGAGAAAAAATCAATTGAATACTTGGTTAGGATGACGCTCAAGCTAAAAGGCGGGGGAATATCGATGGAAAGACCAACACTAAAGTATATACCAAGACAGGTGGGGCATGAATACGGAAAGTCATGAGAGTGGTTTGCAATGAACTGGTTTGGGAAACATTACTCTGTGTTAGCAACAAGCCATCGGGAAAGTCGGTAAACAAGGCCAGGCTCAGCTGTATGTTGGGGAATTAAGACAAAGGCTGTTGTCTGCACATGGACCGAGGGGCTCAGAAATGGCCGCAGCAACAGGGAGGGTGGAGGGGACGAGGGAGCCAGAGGGAAACAGGGAGAAGCCTGGAGCACTGGCCAGGCGCTGCAGGTGACAAAGGACAAGCATGAAGACGGAATCCCCGGGATGGTAGCACTGTAAGCTTGGGGGCAGGGGCGGGGGGCTCTAGGTTTCCTCTGGACACCCAGGTGGGCTCTCAGCCTTTAGCCATGTGGATGTCGAGTGATCATGGGAGGCCAGAGAACTTGGAGCTGCTCAGGTTCTAAGCACATAGGACAGCCAGCCAGATGGCGAGGCAGCCATTCATAATTTTGGTTACAAGCATTTCTGATGATGTAGAGGGATGCTAATGAAATATCCTGGTGTGAAAAAGAAAAATACAAAACTACAGCACAATATGACTTCAATTATCTTTAAAAAAACACTTGAGGGAAATACACCAAAACTTTATTGGTGAACGTCACCCAGGTAGAAGCCTTGAGAGGAGCCAACATCTGCCAGTCAAAGAAGGAGTCCAAGAGACAGTCATGTTTGAATTAGGGATTGTTATGGACTAAATGTTTGTGTCCCCTCCCCACATTCGTATGTTGAAACCTAATCCCCAATGTGATGGTATTAGGAGGTGGGAACCTTTACCAAGTGATCGGGTCATTGATGGTGGGGCCACCATGAATGGGAAACTAATCCTAGTTTCCTTATGAAAGAGACCCCAGAGAGCTCTCTAGTCCTGTTTCTACCATGTGAGGATACAAGAAGTAGAAGTTGGCAGTCTGCCACCCTGAAGAGGATCCTCACCAGAACCCAACCATGCTGGCACCAGAACTGTGAGAAATAAATTTCTCCTGCTTATAAGCCACCTAGTCCATGGTACTTTGTTGCAGCAGCCAGAACCAAGACAGGAAACAAAAAAGTAGAAGTGTGCAAGGCAGCCTCATTCACTGCCATTCTAGGAACAGGGAGGGTACGGCAAAGGCCCAGGATGTGGGAAGACGAGCATGCTGGTCACAGGTGTCAGTCATGATCAGATCCGTGTGACTTATCAGAGCCCTCGGGCCACTGAGGGAAGATGTATTACAGGGAATTAGGAGAACAGAGAGAGCAGTTAGAAGTTGATTACAGTCATCCAAGAGAGAGGTGACAAGGGTCTGCACTCCTGCAGAGGATTCAAGAAATAGTGAGGTGGTAGAATCTAAGAGATTTGGTGACAGATTGGATGTGGATGAGGGATAGGGTGGCCTGAAGGGGGACTCCCAGGTATCTGGGAGGGTTTAGACCCCGGGGTGGAGCAGGTGGCCTAGAGAATGTGAAGGTCTGACTCCAGGCACAGCTGTCACAGGGCCAAGAAAAGGGCAGAAGCAGTGCTCGCGTTCTGACAGCTTTGGTAGCAGCGAGGAAGCAGAGCTTTCCCCAACAACGTTAATTAGGCTGGTGTCAGGGAAGGACTCTGATTGGCTGGCTTGGAACATATGCTCGCCCCCGTGGCCAAGCAGGTGGGACTTATTCCCCACAGAAGGAACAGGAGTCCTGAAAGCATCGAGACAATCATCGCCGCGGATTCCCGTCTGGACTCCTCAAAATTAGAGGGAAGAAAAAAACATTAGAGCGAAGGCTGACTCTAAATGTGAACTTTGACCCACGCACTTTCACTGGTGCATGTCCACAGAGAAAGAAGGTCGTCACCTCAGAAGCCCAAGTTAAAATATCACCAAGTCCATTTCCTGCTTCCAAACTGCCAATCTGTCACCCCTTCTCAACTCAGGAAGTGACAAAGAGTGCGGGCTTTTGGGAGTTGAATTCTAGTTTGGCCACTTGCTAGCTTTGTGACCTCAGTGAGTCGTTTCACCTCCGAGTTTCAGTTTCCCTAGGAAACTTCATAGGCTTGTTGTATGAATTGAAGGAGTTAATATTCAGAAGGTGCTTAGAACAAGGTCTGAACTGTAGCAAGTGCAATGCAAGTGTGGTCCAAGATACGACTATGTCATTCCCCACTTAAAACCCCACGTGCAACCTCCACCTCCCACGAGCTCACCTCCTCCATGAAGTCTTCCCTGCCTGTCCTTCCCTTGCCTCCAAAGAGGCTTTGCCGTACTGGAGCAGAGAGGTCTCCCTGAAGGAGGTCGGAGACTCTGGGCCCTCGCTAGCCCACAGCATGGAGCACAGCACCTGCGCATCAGCAGGGTGGCGGGCAATGCTCAACACATGGGCGACTTACATTGGAAGAGCTCTGTGCCCTTGACAAAGTGCTATGCACATCTGTTGTCTCACTTAAACCACCCGCGGAATGGGTAGCATTGCCTCCATTTGTAGATGGGGAAGTTGAGGATCCGAAAAGTAAGGGCACAGCCAGTATGTGGCAGGGCTGGGAGAGAGCCTGGGGTTTCTGCTGTCAAGGCAGGTGGGAAGAGAGCCCTGGGCGAAGGGTTAGCGGTACCCAATTCCAATCCTGGTTTTTGCACATGGACTCACTCTATGATTTTGGATATATCTTCTTTCCTCTCTGGGCCTTGGTTTCCTTACCTGTGCCATGAAAGGGTTGGGCTAGAAGGTCCCTGGGGGTCCTTCCAGCTGCAGCATACTATTGGAAGCCATCTGGTTCTCCCTTGCCCTTCCTTCCCCCCACCCCTCACTACCTCGCACCTGGGATCAACCCCAAGGAGAACAAATGACGCTGGGGAGCAGAGGCAGGGAGAGGTGACAGTGCTGGCTAGGCCCCAGTGCAGGCCGAACAGTTAGAGGACTCATTAGATGTTAATGAACTGCAATTGAGCATATCGATTATCTCTCAAATCATTTCCTCCTAATTCAGTCCTCCAGGGTCAACAGGCCCCTGGCTTCTCTGGGCTTTCTGCCCATCCTTTAACTAAACAGTCAAGGGCTTCGTCTGAGGGCTGCCAGGCCCAAGGGGAACAGGGCAGGAGGAGGAGAAATGCTAAGGTATGCGCGCCCACCTCTGCCTTGCTGCCCCTTCAGCTTGCACTGACCTGATCAGCGCCAGTCTCACGGGCACGCTATCAGTGCAGTCCACAGGGCTCCACACTTGGTTTAGTGCTCTGCTGTCCCCACTTTGAAATTCTTAATATATATATATATGTATTTTTTTTTTTTATCAAGAAGCCTTGCATTTTTATTCTGCACTGGGTCCTGCAAATTATGTACCAGATAGTCACAGGCTAGACTGTGCTCTATGTAAACGACACCCACTAGAGCATGCAAAATGGCAGCCCTGGCTGGCAGAGCCTGTCAAGCTCATAGAGTTTAATCCCTTGGATTGATGCCCAGAGATGGGAATATACTTGCCCAAGGCCACACAGCCCAGAGAGTGACAGTGTGAGGACCAGAACACAGACTGCCTTTCCTTTTTCTCTCCTGTAGAATTGCTCCAGATTCTAACATCCCCCAAACTTCTCTAGAACAAGCCCTTGGACTAGATCGCTCCTGTCACCCTTATTTTACGATTGATCTTCTAAGTGCTCAGAGCTGGAGATATTTGAAGAGCTTCAGGCCTCACTACCATGCCTAATGGATGAAACAGGTTCTTCCTGGTTTCCCTCCCAGACGATGGTTCACTCAGTGTCAGAGAGCTCATTACCTCACATGGCAGACCATTTTACTGTTAGACACTTGTAACTTTTAGGGAAGCTCTTTAAGAAAATCATGTGAGAATTTCCCTCCTTATAATATTCACCCTTTGGCCCTAGTTATTTTCTTGAGAAACACTTAGAATTAAGTGGATGCCATCTCTTCTCAACACCTCCAAGTTGTAGGCCAACAGAGCAGCTTTTCTGTAGGTGGGAAAATGGTGTTCCCAGGTGGGAGAGCACCCAAGGGTGTGGGCAGCCCCTGTTTGGGGGTCGGCACCCTTTGGACTTGAGAATCAAGGTAAGCTCCAGGGGTATGAGGCCTCCCCTGCCTCTCTGCTCACTCTGTGGCACTTGCTACAGAAACGAGTCCACAGGGGGAACGGCACATGAAGGCCCCGAGACCTCAGAATGGTTCTTAGGGAGAGGGTGTGTTTCTGTTCCCTCTCTTGGACTGAGGAAAAGCCTATGGGCTGGAGTCTCAACAGGAGGCCTGCAGGTTAGACACCTGGAAGGACCACCTGACTCTGAAGGTTGGGACGCATCTGAATATGTGCCCATCGACTGCTCTCTGTCCGTGGGGTGCTCAGGTGTGGCTGCACGTTGTAACCATCAGGGGAGCTGTTGAAAAGTACCTGTTCTCAGGCCCCATCCCTAGAGACTTGAATGTTACCGGGTTGGGATACGGCCTGGGCATGAGTATTGTTAAACAGCTCTCTAGGTGACTCTGACGTGCCGCTGGGGCTGAAACCCATTCATCTGGAGCAGAGCTTGTCAGACTTTAACGTGAAGACAAATCACCCAGAGATCTTGTTGCAATGAGGATTTTGATTCAGCAGGGCTGGGATTCTGAGATTCTGCATTCCTCACAAGCAACCAGGGGATGTCCATGCTGCCAGCCCTGGACAGCACTCTCAGACATCTCCAAGACAGGAATGCCCCCTGAGGCCTCCTGAGTTTGGAACTGGATAGGCGTGGTGGGGCCTGAAAGCTTGGAGATGGACTCGCTGACCTCCAAACACCGCAAACCTGGGTACAGAGAGCCCAGGCCCAGCTCCTCTAGAAAAGCCTCAGGTTTGGTCCGAGGCAGCAGTGCGGGCTGAGCAAGAGCTCAGAACTTGCATCTACAAGGTAAATCCCAGAGCTCCCAACATCCTTATTCACTAAGCTCAAGAGCCTAGGCATGTGCTGGCCCACCCCTCCTCCCAAGGGCCAACAGCACCGGAACCCCCAACTCTCTACCGCCCTCAAGGGTGAGGCGCCTTCAGCCTCCCTCAAAGCCCCCAACCTAGTCTCTAAGTCAGGCCTCTCACGGTGATGGGTGGCAGAGGGCCCAGATGTCCCCTGCTTTGCTCCCTCAGGCTGTCACTGTTCCCAGGGGCCCAATTAAGCCAGAGCTTTATCCCTGGGCAGTGGAGGCAGACGTCCTGGCACTCTTCCGATCCATGCTCCATCTCTTCATCAGCTGTCGCCAGACAGCCCACATAATGTTGGGATTTCGTGCTCAATATTCTTGATGAAAGTGGAACATCAAAACCTCAGCAGGGCAGACACATGGAGACTAAGTGAGGCTCTCGCCGAAGGAGCTATCTTCTCAGCGCAAGACATCAACAAAGCTCCTTTCCTGAGGCTGTCTTGTATTATTATTGTCATTATTGTTGTTGTTGATAGTTGCTTCCCTTGCATCTAGGCAGGGATAATAAGCTCTGTCTTGCTTTTATATATATATGTATGTATATACATATCTGTTCTGTCTCTCGCTTGCCGGCTGATAGCAATCTCTGCCTCCTGTTATACTAACTGTTGATTGGCACTGCTAGGAGATGCCAGGGCTTTCATCTCCTGGCTGTCTGCTCCCTGGCTGAGCGACGTGGGTGTTGGGAGGAAGAGCGTACTATCTGCTCACACACCTGTTTTGCCACTCGCCTCTCTCCTACAGTAAAACTTGGGCTATTAATGCCATGGGGAATTGGCTTTCCTGTAATGTCATTCTCTTTCTTCCCTTTTCTTGTGGCTCGAGGGAAAAGCACTTTTCTGGTCTGCCATCCCTGGGTTGTTACTACCCACACAGCCCCCTAGGGCCCAGGAGAAGAGAAGGAGCACACACAGCTAGTCACTCATTTGTTCTTCATTCATTCATGAGTTCCATCGTCAAGCATTTGTCAAGCACCTACTGTGGGACAGGAGGCAGAGCTCCATACGACACAGTCTCTGCACTCCCAGAGCTCCCAGTTGGTAGGAAAATGGTTCTGTTATGGTGTGATCAGCATGAGAGCAGAAAGGCAGATCAGCCCTGCGAATGGCACCGTGGAGGCAACGGAGACGTCACCTCCCTGTAAGAGGTGATCTTGAGCCTAGGTCTGAAAGCTCCAGTAGAATGGGAAATGTCATCTTGTCCCAGCTGGGGGTTCCTTCAAGGCCAGGCAATCTGAGGCTCTCAGGAAAAGGACAGCCCTGAGAGAGGAGATGTGTCCAGAGCACTGTCCACTTCTGGTTTGAACCCCTGCCCTGACCCACTGGCTCCATCCATCTTAAAATGAAACATCAACCCCACCACTTCTGCAACCTAGGGGTGCCCACGCCCCTGCACCAAGGGCAGCTCTTCTTGGAAGCAGAAACCACCACAGTGTGAGGTTGTTCCCTGGGTAGAGGGTACCTGTGACAATAGCTCTATCCTACTGCAGAGATGAGCAGGACCTTGCACTCAGAGAAATGCAACACTGACAAGAAGAAAGGAGTGGGAAGGCCTCCAAAGAGAGTCCAGGCCTGCCAGCACTGGGCCTCTGTCAGAAGTGGAAGGAGAAAGGAATGAGCATTGATTGTGCCAGCAAAATGGGAGGTACTTTCCATACGCGATGGCATGAAATTCCCGGCACAAGCCCATGGAGCAGAGATGATCATACCTACTTCACTGATGAGGAACCTGAGGCATGGAGAGGTTGCTAAAGAGGCTATGCTTGCACTCTAGCTTAGACCACGGGATTTGAAACTTGGCCCCACCTCTTAGTAGCTGGGGGACCTTGAACAAGTCATTTAACCTCCAGTTTTTTCAACTCTACAATGGAGATAGTAATCATATCAATCTGAGGATTAAATGAGATAATACATGGAAACAACGTGGCTGGCATATAGCCAATGCTCAAAGGTCATTGCTGCTAATGCCTGAGGTCACAGAGTCACTATATAGCAGGGCTACAGTTCAAACTCAAGGCTGACCCCAAAGCCAACGCTCTTTGCAATGCTTGGGTCCGTGCCCTCCCACTCACCTGCTGCTCGCTGGCACTGCCACTTGAGCCTTTCCATTGACCTAGGCTGAGCAAAGCAGTGCCTGGAGCTCTCCCTCCTGCCCGGTGGACCTACTGAAGCTAGGTGCTAGATTTCAGTGCAGACCACTAATTCTGTAATGGAGCACAGCAATGATCAGCATGTCTGGGAGGAGAAGGGAAGCTGTCAGAGTCTGCTCTGGTAGTTACCATCCAATAGTCACTCTCCCTTGTTCCCAAGTAACAAAGCCCCAGTTTTACCCCTTTCCCCCATGGCAATGCCTAGCTCAAAGACTATTTCCTAGCCCCTCTTACAACTAGGTGTGACCTTGTGACTAAAATCTGACCAATGAAATATAAAAGGAAATGTTATGTGGGACTTTTGGAGCAGCTGCTTAAAAGGAAGCTGACTCAGCTAGGATGTGTGCCCTTTTCCTTTTCTGTTGTCTAGAATGGCGACGTGATGACTGGAGCTCTGGCAGCCATATTGAACCCTAATGGGACTTTGAAAATGAAGCTGGTGATCGGATGTTAGAGCAGAAAAATGGAGGAGCCAAGGCCTTGATGACTTCACAGTGCCATTTGCCATCTCTGAACTGCCTACCTCCAGGCTTCTTGCACATGAGATTATAAACCCTTGTGTATTTAAACTAGGCATTTTTTGGTTCAGTTCCTCACACTGAATGCAATTCCTAACTAATTCAGAAAAATTCACAGGGAAGGAATAATTCGCATGGGCTCTTGGAATAAGTAATTCTGGGCAGACGAAATAGCCAGTGCCAGGCATGGAGGTTTGAAATGTGTGATGCATGACAGAGAAGGTGGGACATAGAGTGGACACCTTGGGTCCCAGCCACGCAGGACTCCTGGCTAAATACACCATGCACTCACTCCATGGTGTGGTCACCTGGCTTCTGCTTTGGTAACTCTGGGGACCAGCAGCTTCAGTTCTACTTGTTCATGACCTTTCTTTTTCCTCGTACTGAGTCAAAATTAATGCTATTTTCAGGTTGCCAAGTGCTATGATCTCCATCTTACAGATGAGGAAACCGAGACTTAAGGAGGTTTACTGGCCTGCCCTAGGTTATACAGCTAGTAATGGCAGAGCTGTGATTTCAGTCCATGTTGGCCTGAGTCCATGGCCCTCTTCCTACTACTGCTTCTCAAACTTTGATGTGCATCAGAATTATCAAGAGGGCTCATTAAAGCGGAGATTGCTGGGTCCCACCCCAGAGTTTCCGAATCAGGGGGTCTGGGGCAGAGCCGAAAGCTTGCATTTCTAATAAGGTGTGGGAGGGGGCGGGGTAGGAAGGGGGGATGCTGCTCTGGTTTGTAGACCTACTTGGAAAACCACTGGGTTGGAGCATCCACTGGGGACTAGGTCTCCTTGTAGCAGGTGCGACAGTGTGGAGGTGCTGTGACTTAGCAAAGGCATGCTTCATCTGGAGCTTCCGAGCCCTCCTATCTACTGTCCACCAGGCCAGGGTGGGTGGCACCTGAGCTGAGCCCAGGCTGGGCAAGAATCCTGAGAATTCCAAACCAGCTAGCTAGGTGCTGGCAGGTTCCAGCTAAAATGCAAACGGACACCACCCTTAGTCCCTGGGCTGGATTTCTTTGGCTTCTTGGCGCTCGGCCTCCAGAAAGGCTAATGCTGGCCCACTGGAAAGGGGAGACAGGATGAAGAACATTTTTGTGGGCCAGGAACCAATCTGAATCTCACTGCAAAGCCCCAACCAGATGTGAGAGATTCCATAAGCCCCCAAGAGGTTGCTTAAACCAAGCACTATAGTGTGAATACTTTCCTACGCATTCATCCAAGGTTTCTTTTTTTTTCTAATTTTTGTGTCAATAGTTGTGCACTGTTGGCATGTCAGTTTCAGGCTATAAATTCCTAGAGGGCAGGGAATAGATTTGCAGGGATGAGGACTTGAAAATCGTGATGATGAGGATGACAGTGACGATGATTACAGTGTCAGGGTTGACGCTGGTGGCCACAGCGAAAGAACCTAGGAAAAGAAGGAGAAGAGGAAGGAGAAGCGGTGCGGGGGAAGGAGGGCGCGGAGGTGAGGGAGGTGCATGGACGTGGGGCTGATGTGGACAGAAACGGTGAGTGGGAGGGCGATGAAGGCATGATCTGAGGTGTCCATAGCTCTCTGAAGGCACTTTTCCCTCTTCTCGCCACATATTTCCGTTTCCCCTTCTAGAATCTCCTTTGGGGCAGGGCCTGTGCCTTGCTCTCCTTCGTGTCCTAGCACCCGGCCTGGTGGCGTGCACACAGTCAACATCGACAGGCGCTCGTGCTTGCTGGAACAGAGGGCGAATGGCGTGGGGCAGGAGAGACGGCGAGGATGGCTGTGATGACTGGGAAGAAGTGGCCACGGCGGAGCGCTCCTGTGTGGGGCAGCGGCCATGCGGAACGATGGGGATGAGAGATGGAACTGGCCCCATGAGGCACAGCTGTGGTGCTCCATTACAGTGGTGGGTGTGGAAGGAGTACAAGGCCCCTAGAGGCTGGCCTGTCTAGTCCGGCAGGCTCAGTGGGGCCCAACTAGGTGGCTGCAGCAGCAGGTTTGGGGATTTGTTGATTTGCTGAGCCTGCCTGCTGGGTGCAGGCTGTGTTTCCACAATCGTCTTTTGTCTGGCTGAACAATGCAGGTGAGGGGACAGCCAGGCAGGTGGGACACAGCTTGACAGGACAGGGGAAGAGGAGGGGAGGCTTCCGCACTGCTTCCAGCGAGCTGCTGTGACCCTCAGAGGCTGCGAGGTCTCGAGGTCTCCTCAGGCCTGGGGTAGGCCCCGCCTGGGCCCCTTCCCCGTCCTGGGGCCGGCTCATACCTCCCCACGCACCTCTTTCCCTCAGAAGCTGCCAGGCTTTTGATAAATGCCCGCAGGGTTCAACACCGAGGAAGACAGGCCGCTCCTGGGAGGAGCCTGTCGACATGGGGAGAAGGATGGCCCCGCAAGGGAGCCGGGTGGGGGTGGGGGCTGCAGCCCAATTCCCTGCAGAACAAAAAGAGATTTCTCTCTCCCTTGCACCAGCTGCTGAGTCCCAGTCCTGGCTCGATCATTTTTCAAACTGCAATAAATTAACATTTTCTGCAGCAGGAAAACCACACGGAGAAGCCTAATTACCAAATTTGGGGATGGCCTCAAGCCCCTCTGGGCCTGCTTCCCCTCCCCCATCCTTGCCGGGGACTGGGGGGGACAGAGCCCGAAGGAACAGCTTCTTCCATTTCACTCACACCTTTCCCGAGACAGGCTGGGGACCCCTCCCCCGCTCCCTGCACACAGCCCAGCCTGTCACCTTCTCTTTGCTGACATTCCCTCCTTTGGTCCCCCGCCCACAGAATGTAGCGCAGGCCTGTTTGTTCCCATTTGGTGGAGGGAGAGCCCAAGGGCCTGGGAGAGGGTGGGGGAGGAGGGGTGGAGGGACAGTGGGGGGTGCTGAGGCCAAAGTTCCTGACACCCCCAATTTCCCAAACTTAAACTTGATTTCTGTTCACTGAGTTGTAAAACTGCACAGTTTACAGTTTAGACAGGGCAAGGAAACCCGCGGGCCCTCTGGATGTCCTGTCTCAGTGGGGTGAGGAGAGGGCCCCCCTATCCTAAGCCTCCAAGTGAAGACGTCCCAAGCATTCGCTCTGCTGTCCGTGTCTCTGCCTTTGCACTTGCTGAGACACAGACGTGGCCACTCGTTCCTAGAGATGCGCCGCGGGTGCCCTATGCTGAATGCATGCTATGTGTCAAGCCTCACGTGACGTTTCCGACGAGGGGTGACAGATGCAGAAACAGACTGAGAGAAGTGCAACGACTGTTCCAAGGTCCCACGTCAGAAGCAGAATTAATAACCAGGCCTGCTGAGTGCCAAAGCAGTGTTCTCTTCTCGCCCCACTGACCCTGTCACTCTGCTCCTCTGTGCAGTGGGCCCAGCTGCCCATGGTGACCTTCCCCGGGACCCCTTTCTCTTCAGACTCAGGAGTGCCCACACATGTCTGAGCCAGCTGCACGCTCCTGTCACCAGCCAGGGCCTCGGCTCTAGCAGTGGGGGGATGGTGTAGGGGCTGGTCTCAGCCAGAAGGCAGGCTTCGTGGAAGGAAGTGCAGCTGTGCACACACCCCAGGGCGGGGTGGGGGCTCCAAGGGAGCAGTCGCTTTGCCATTTCTGGAGGGCAAAAAGGAAGAAAGCAGAGTGGGCTGTGGCCTGAGCCATGCTGTAGCCTAAGCCCTGGGACCGGGACCGTTGGCTCTCTCAGCACCGGAGGGCTATGTCTACCTTCTGGCTCCCGTCTACCTTCTGGAACTTATTTCCCGCCCCTTCTCTTTATACACTCTGTGCTTCGACCAAACTCAATATTCCTTCACTCATGCTGTTCCCGCTGCCTGGATCCCTGCCCTGCTTACTATCTCGTGTTTGCAAATTCTGTCCTTGGGTCAGGGCCCGCTCAGCCACCACTTCCTGCAGGAGGCCTTCCTGGTCCTCCTCACCGTGACGCCTCCCTCCTCTCTGCCCCCCAACCTAAAAGAAACTCTTCTCTCCTCAGCACTCCCATGGGACTTTACGGGATCCTGTCTTGAGGCACTAGCCACTTTCTCCCTGGAATTCGAATCGTCTGGGTACTCATCTTAGATCCCTTCTAGACCAGGAGCTCTCCGAGGAAGGAGCTAAGTTGGGTTCATCTCCGTATTTTGCAGCACCTGTTGAGATTTCTGAGAAATGTATTGAGTGTCTGCTTCATGCCCTACACGGGTGGTGGCAAGAACATGGCTTTGAAGTGAGAGGCACTCGGGGTTAAATTTCTGTCCCGGTTCTTCCCAGCTGGTGGCCTTGAGCAAGTTACCTTCCCACTGTGGGACTTGATTTTCCTCAGCTCTTGTGAGATAAAAATGATACTTGCTACCACCCAAGCTTATGGGCAGTATTAAGCGAGGGGCTAAAAGATAAAGCACCTCTTGAAATATATGCCACATTTTTTGGTGTCCAACAAACGTTTGTTTGTCACTCCTCCCTTTGATGCAGTCTGATGAATGAATGAATGAATGAATGAGGAGATGAATCAATGTTGTGCCATCCGAATGGCTGTAGTCTGAGGTGCTGAGCCACCTCTGGCCTGGCCATCCTCTCCTGCAGGCAGACCTGCCCTCCAGCCCACACCCCTCCACTCTGTTCCTGGCCACCCCAGGCCCATGGTTTACATGTCGAAATTCCCAGAAGCTGAGACTTCCAAACAAAGCCCCCAAGTTTGGATTTATCAGCCATGCTATTAAAACAGTAATTTTCAGCTGCCTAATGTTTCCAACTTCTGCTCTAATCCAGCGGGTAAATATTTACGGAGCCTGACACCACTCCTAGGCCACTTGCTCTGCTGCCAAACATTCATTTCCCTTGCAGCTCCACTGGTTTGATATTTTTAGGAGAAGGGGAGGATGGAGGGCCGTGTGCGTGCGTGTGTGCGTGCGTGTGCACATGCACGTGTGCCTGGCGGGTGTGTAAGGGGTGGGAGACAGGCTCAGTCTTCCTTACGGTGGCTTCCTGGGTAGGGAGAGACACAGGATTAAGTAGGCCTTGGTACTTCCTTCTGCCCAGATCTCCCCTACCGTGGGGCAGGGAGGCTCCGCTCCCGCAGCGTGCCCAGACCCTCAGGCATGCCCTCCTCAGGCTCCCCCTCCCCTACCCTCCCCAGAGCCAGCTAACCAGAGCCAGCAGAGAAGCATCGAGGAGCACAGACACTGGAGGTGTGCCAACTTGGGGGCCTGCCGCAATTCTGCCATTTGCGAGGCGGGTGGCCCTGAGCATGTCCCTTCACCACTCTGAGGCTGTTTCCTCATCTGCAATGCAGGTGAGGATCCCCAGTGCTGTGGCGCGGTGGCGTGTGGACAGGCTGCCTCTTCCCGCTGTGGAAAGAAGATCCGAGGCATGCCCCCCACCCCCTGAGGCTCCATCCCCACCGCAGCACTGGCCACCTCTCGGCACCTCCACGCCCTTGCTCGCGCTCTTCCTTCTGTCTGGAATCTCCTCTGTGCCCCAGGAAAGTTCTCGGCATCTTTTTTTAAGACTCAGAACACACGTCTACCTCCTGGAGAAGTCTTCCCTCATGGCCCCAAAATAATCTCTCCCTCCCTCCCTCCCCGTCTCTGCCTCTCTCACTGAGCATTCTTAGCGAATGGAGGCTGAGTCACAGCCTCAGCACCTAGCACAGAACTAGACAAGGTGCTCGATGAATCTTCATTGCACGTGTGCAGATCTATTTAATCTCTAGATTGGTTGGAAGAGTGGAAGGAGCAAAGGATGGTTTTAGCTTGAGCTATCTAAGACACTTCTTCATCCCTCACACAAGAAAGAATGAAAGGAAGAGGGAAGGGAATGCTCCACGCAGGCAGGGACCTTGTCTGTCTTGTTCCCACTGCACGCCCAGCATTTAGAATGCAGTCATGACATTTACTGAGCTCTTCCTTTGTGCCAAGCAGTAAATGCCTTACATGGACGAATTTACATAATTCTTACAGTCCCATGAGGTAGGTGCCCCATTTTAGAGATGGGGTCACTGGAGCACAGAGAGGTTAAGTCACTCAACCAGGGCCACACAGGTAATAAAAGGCAGAAACCAGGCAGTCTGGCTCCAGAGCTCCTACCTCCTCTAGTGGATACTCAAGGAATATTCACTGAATGAATGAATGAATGAATGAATGAATGGCTGCTACGTGAGTGGCTATACATGGCACAATTCTATACATTATTTTGTTGACTCCTCACAGCAGCCTTTCCTTGCAGGGTAGATGCAATCATCTCCATCGTTCAGATGAAGAAAATGAGGCTCAGAGATGTGAAGTAACCTGCCCTAGGTCACACAGCTAGGAAGCAGCAAGGCCAGGACTTGCTTTCCATTCCTGCAGCTTGCCTCTGGCATCCTGCCTGGCCCGAAGCCCCAGGGAGGGACCCAAAGGGTGCTTTATTGTCATTCCTTGGCACATAGATGGGAGCAGGACTTCTGAACTCAGATGCCAGCACCCCAAGCTGGAAATGACCATGGATATCATCTACCCCACTCCTTCAGATTGAAGATGGGGAGCTGGGCCCAGAGAGATAAGCAGTTTGCCCAAGGCCACACAGCAACCAAGCCAGCATACCTGAGCCCGCACAGTGCCCCTGCTACCCCCATCTCTCTCAGGTCTCCCCAGGCTACCCAGGGGCCACAGTCCAACTGTCCTGGTCATGGACATGTTTCCCCAGGGGATGGGCTTCTGTGAGCTGGAAACTGAGAAGGGTGTAATGAGGAGGAAAGAGTCCAGCAGGGCGAAAATGGGTTGCTTCAGGGAAGAATTCCGAATAGATTGAGCTAGAATGGAGCCCCTGTTATTAGTAATTGTAGTATCATGAGGATGCCTGGTACGATATTGGCGATGATGGTGATGATGATAATGTTCAGGGGAGGGGAGAAGGAAGAGGAGGATTGGGCATCATGACCCAGCAGGTTCCCCACTTCCCTTCCCAGACCAGGATTTGCTTGGCCCACTGTAAAGAAAGGACAGCCCGGTGGGGCCACAGGGGATGGCTGTGTAGGCTGAGCCCTGCTCAGGGGTACCTGGTGCAAATGACCACTGGGAGCTAAAATTCGGTCCTGGCTCCTTGCAACAAGACATGTATCCTGCCCAGGAGCTGGGTCATCCCAGAGGAGGGGATGCCTTTTTCTAACTGCACGAACTCCATGTATGCTAGTGGTGGCATTGAGTCGAAGCACACAAGGGCCGTATGTTGGGGATGGAGTAGGGACCAGATGCCACAGGTCATCTCTTTCCTGGCCGGGCCAACATCCTGGAGCCAAACAGCTGTGACCTTGAATCTGGCCCCCATTACTTACTCTCTTGTGATTTGTCCTTGGAGCAATCACTTTTCCTCTCTGAGCCTCACTTTCCCTATCTGCAGAATAGGGCAGTGTTGGGAGGGTTAAATGGGATAGATAACATGTTAAACAGTGTCTGGCACGGAGTAGGTGATGAAAATAAAATGAATTCCCTCTCCCGTCCCTCTCCCTCTTTCCCTGGGCGCTAAAACTTTATTCTGCTTTTGTTTGGGGTCCCAGCTCCCAGGCCCCACCTCTATCCACCCAGACATCAGGGATTGGAAAAGAAAAATTGGCCCTAGGACCTCCAGAGAGCCAGAGTGCCAACGGAGGAAACCTTAGGCAGTTTCTCCAGAGCATTTGTGGCCAAGACCTAAATGTCTGGGCCAGTAATGCCCTGCCTGGCTGTCGTGGGGGTTCCCTTTGGGAATTAAGAGGCTGAGCGATCCCTGGGCCTTTCCCTCCCCATCTGCCCCCCCTCCCCAAGGCTGCTGAGAGGCTGGGGTGATGGATGAGGCCCTGACTTCCCCTCACCACTTCTTTGATGAGAAGAAAGAAAAGTCCACCTGAATCTCAAATCAAAAACAGGTGAATTGCCTCTAAGTCAGGCTGGGCCCTCTCTGGGGTCTGCAGGAAGGTTGAGGGCTGAGGGGAGAAAGGGGGAATGTGATAAATCACACTGTCAGGTGGCGGTGCTACCCTCCAGCTGTGGCAGGGACTGCCGTTGGCCCCAGATAACAAGAGGCAGGGAGCGGGCAACCATCCCTAACGACTCTCATCTCCCGTCCCAGCCCGCTCTGCCAGGCTCATACACCTCTCACTCCACTGGCCCACAGTGCATGTCCAGGGTGGCAGCCTCCTCCCCTCCATGCTCACAGCCCCTGCATGCTCGCAGCTTGCCACCGCCTTGCTGCACGCACCTAGGCAAGTCCTTGCCCCTCTCTGGACCTCGCTTTCCTTATTTGCACCACGGGGGAGTAAGATTCTTTTGGAATCTAGGAGGTGGAAGGCAGGTAACGGGCCTTGACTTTGTACCTTGGGGTAGAGCTGGCGGGGGGAGTGGGGATGATGGGGCTCCCATACACCGGCGTTTGACTCACATCTGCCCCAGACCTCTTCTATCCAGCACTGACAGTCCACATTCTAGGCCCCAAGAGCTGCCCCGGGCCCCAGAGTCAGGGAACAATTATGCCAGACAGATTCTTCAGCTCACTGACATTAGAGCACACGTCCAACCCCAGTCTCTCTCCCGGTGCAACGCGTACACACAGGCAGGCCACTCTCTGTCACACCATCAGCCCCTAGGACTCTAGCATTTTAAGGCGGGGGGGGGGTGGGCGCAGTGAGGACAGAGAGTGAACCTGGGAGAAGCAGCACTCAGGCATCCTGGGACTAACGGTCATGGCTGGAAAGTGAAAAAAATAGAATAACAGCTGGGAGAGTCCTCAGAGCTCTACCTCTCCATTGTCTTCAGGGGCAAACTGAAGCCCAGGCAGAGGATGGGAAAGGTCACTCAGCCGAGGGCTGGGGCCAGAGGTCAGGGCCAGAGCTGGGACCAGGCCCCAAGTCTTTGGATTCGAAATCTCCCTCCACCCCCAGGAGAGGCTGCGCTTGCTAAGCGAACTGAAGAGAGTTTGTGACCCAGAGCCTCCTCCAGTCCCAGATTCCTGCAGTGCGAGATGTTCCCTACCTGATTCCAGGCCCCAGTCCGCAGAGGCTGGGCCCGTCTGCCTGCAAGGCGCGAGCCTGCAGCCGGGCGGAGGCAGAGCGAGGCCCATCGCCCAGACTGCCCATTCCTCCGCAGAGGGAAAGGACAGAGAAGGCCCGAGAAGGGAGAAGGGAGACGGGAGAGGGAAGGGGAGGGGAGGGGAAAGAGGAGAGAGGAAGAGGGCACAGGGAGAGGAGAGGCGGGGCGGAGGGGGAGAGGGGGAGTGAAAGCTGAACGTTGATACGGGCGAAAGGAGGGGGAAGGCCTGAGAAATGAGATTGAACGTGGGTTCTGCGAAGGCAGAAGCCTGGCCAGGCGGGAAACGGAGTGCGGGCAGGTAGGAGCCAGACGCCCCCAAAGGAGCAAGCTGAAGAGCCGAGCGAGGAAAAGAGGACAGCAGGGGGCCGAGAAGACGGCGCCGACCCAGGGGTCTCCCCTCCCCACGCTTCACGGAGCTCCCCCAGGGGCAGTGGGGGCGAATTGAAAATGAAACACCTCGTCCCCGGGCCCAGGGATGTGACCCTCGGCATAAGAGGATTAGGGAGACTTCCAAGAGGAAATGGGGAGGGTGCCAGGAGTGGGGGAGCCCGACGCGAACTCCTGCTGCCCCCCGCCCCACGCCGGAGAAGGCGCGCCTCCGAGCCCACCCAGGCCATGGAGCGCCAGTGCCCCCTTGTGGCCACGGTCCTCGGCTGCTCTGGTGGCAGCCACGATCCGGAAAAATAGGGTGGGAGGGGGCACCAGGTGTGCCTTTGGACACCTGAAGGGGGCAGGTGCGACGGAGAACCCAGCGGGTGGGCTAGTGACTTTGCTGGAGACCTCCAAAGCCTTCGAGCGTCAGTAGAGACCGAAACAGTGAGTCTGGGCGCGTCTCCACCGCCTCTCCCACCCTCGCAAGAGGAGCTCACAAGGCATGGGCTAGATGGAGGCGTAAGGCCGCAAAAAACCAGCCCACACCCCTGCTTCAGAACGCCCCCTCCCACCCCAGGGGCACAGTTTCAGTCCCTGCCACCATCCTGGCCTCTGCCTTTCATCAGCCTCTGGGTGCCTCCCACTTTACTCCCAAGGGCCTGCTTCCCTAGGAGCGCCCCCCCACCCCAGGTGTGTGTGTGTGTGTGTGTGTGTGTGTGTGTGTGTGTGTGTGTGTGTGTGTGTGTGTGTGAGTGAGACAGAGAGAGAGACAGAGAGAGAGAGAGAGAGAGAGTGTAGGGGGTGATCTTTTGCATAGTAGGAGGATCGGCCCAGCAGGGAGCTGAGCTGGAAAAGGCACTGGCCTGGAAGAGTCAGGAACCCTGGGTTCCAACTTGCCTCCACGGCTGTCTTGCTATGCAATTTCGAGCATATCCTTGCCCTCTCTGGGCTTCAGCCTCCTCATCCGGAACCAAAAAGACGTGGCCTCAGTGATTTCTAAGGGCCTATCCAGCTGTGACACTCTGTAATTTTATTGTTCCAAAAGAGAGAGCTTGAAGAAACTAGTCCAATGCAAGGGAGAGTTCTCAAGTACCCCACCGTGATCTTGCGAGGCAGTTTGGACATAGTCCGGAAGACATCCCACCTAGCCCTGGGCCCGCCCTGACTCCTCCTCCAGTGCCCTCAGCAATACTGCTACCCCAGATCTGCCCAAAGATGCCTGTGGGATAGAACTTAGGCCTGTCCAGTGGGACTAGGGTGACTTTTCTCGTACCAGGGTCAAGGGCGAGAGGCCAGCCCCCTCCCCCACACCCTCGGTCCTCCACTGTGGCAGGGGGTGCAGGACTCCTCGTGTGTCCATTCAGAACCTAGGGCCCCAGAGTGGATGGAAAGTGCAAGGTCAGCAAGATCTCTTCAGTGAGCCCAGCCCAAGGCAGGAGCCTCAGCCTGGAAATGGAGAAACCTGAGCCCGGCTCAGCTCCCCTAGAGAGGAGGGGAGGGGAGGGGGAGCACAGGGAGGTGAAGGGCACCTCAAGGAGGCCGCCTGGCTCTGGCAGGGGAGAACTCACCCAGAACCCCCAGTGCCATGGAGGAGAACAGAGCCCTGGAAGGGGTGGGGAGGCAGAGCCGCCCAGCTGGAGAAGCGAGCCAGAAAGAAGGCAGAGTGTCTTTGGCTTCAGAGTCAGTTTGGTGCTTCAGTGTGTCTGTTGGTTTCTCTCTGCCTCAACGTCCTCATCTGCAAAATAGTACTCACATCGTAGCACTGTCGTGAGGATTAAATGAGCTAATATCTGTAAAAAGGACTTAGAACATTCCCTGGCACCTAGTGAGTTGTTTTGTTTGGTTTTATTTCTATTTTTAACCCCTAGGAAATCTTGTCCCAGAGCACACCAGTCTGAGGAATCCTGGAATGTTCTAGCTGACAAGACCCTTATATTTTAAGACTTAGAGGAATTGATCAGGTTCCAATTCCACTCCTCGTCCCCCTGCTACTCACTACAAATACCAATAGGTAAATTTAAGCTCAGAGAGGGAAAGAGATTTGCCTAAGATCACACAGCAAATTGTGGCGCAGTTGAGGCTTCTTCACTGCCAGGCCTGAGCGGTTTTTGTCTTTCCCCAGATGGGTGCCTTTGGTGCCTCTGCTCACCAGCCCGGGCACTGAACCTTAGATGGGATCTTGGCAAGTGTCACAATGGCTGGACCACAGCTCTGAGATGAGGAGGCTCTACTTCAGTTTGTTGGAGGGCCTGTCTGGCAGTTAGTTCTCCTCCTCACTCTTGTGTCCCCTGGAGCCAGTTTTTCCAACTGGAAGGAACCTTAGAGGTCACTTGGTCCCCTGGCTTTCCCTTCCATCTCCCATCTGCCATCACCAGCTTCCTCCGTGGTCACTCTCTTCCAGCTCGGTACCCTCTGAGCCCTCCTCTAAACTCCCTGCCCCTGACTCTGTTCCTTCCTGCAGGTATCTAACCCCCAATAACCTGGACCCTCCCTGGCTGCTTGTCCCATTTCCCTGGGGGCCGGCTGTGTCTGGTTGAAAAGCTTGCCTAGCCTGTTGATTGCCATTGAACAAGACAACCAGGGAAACAGAGTCATCAATCCTGTTCAGCTCAGCAGCCAGCTGGCCCTCCTGCCTTGCCACCACCCCGCCAGGCTGGCCACTATGCCAGCTTTCGCCTTTTCCCTGTTTTTGCTTGGAGTAGCCCATGACAGGATAGGGTTCAGCAACTCAGGCAGCGCTCCAGGCCCCTGGAGGAGACCATGGGCTGCCCCCAGCAGGGTCTAAGGAGTTAGAGGAGCCCTCTCCTCCTTCCAGCACTGCCCCTCCCTCCCTGCAGTCCGGCTTGGGCTGAGCTATTCCCTAGCGCCCGGGCTAGACCTGTTTCCAATGATTCACGTCTATGCATTCCCACCTCACCCCTGGGAGCCAGCTCTGCACTCTTAATAGATCTTACGGTTAAGAAGTTTTTTCCTGCTACTCAGCGTTAGTGCTTAAAGTGCAGTTACACTCTGAAAATTGACCATAAAATGACACCATGGGGTCCACATTTATCCTCCAGCCACAATTCCAGACCAGCTTGGTTCAGTTTTCAGGTTGAAAAATGGCTTTTGGGGGCTTCAAACTCCACCCAAGTCCTAAATCTGCCTCGGTGCTTCCCCCTCAATGGCGCCTCCGGCCCCCAGGCCCGGGAAGAGGCAGGCCCTTGCACTGCTGAGGTGGCAAGCCGGGCCAGCTCCGCTCGGACCATTTCGTGCCCAAGCCCGGTGGCGGTAGGGCCAAGCGTGGGGGTGTGAGGGACTGGGCCTGGGTGCAGGCAGCGATGGGCCCAGCCTAGCCAGGCTGTGAGGCCTTGAATGAGTCCCCACGCTGTGACGGACACTGGAGTGAGTGCCCCTGCCATCCTCGCCCTTCTGGCAGGGCTAGGATAAGGCCGAGAGAGGCAGCCGTCAGCCCAGAATTCTCCGCAGAGCCCCTGGGAAGCGGGCTAGGACAAGGAGGGGACTGGCAGTCTCCAGAGCTCCTGCCCTTGCTCTCCCTCGAGGCCAGGGTGACCTCCACTCCGTCACTCCTGTTTGCTCGGCAAAACTTGACAGTTCCCTCATCTCGGCTGTGCTACTCCTCGACTGTTTGGCCAGTCAGTTTAGGGCTAAGGTCTGGATTCAGACTCCCCCTGGCCTTGAGGTCGCCCTTGTTGCGAGCCCGGGTGGGGAGGCGCGGTGGCGTGAACGGGCCGCGGCTCGAGCGCTGCGCGCTGCCGGCTGCTGCTCTTCAGGCTCCAGCCGCTGCCAGCGCCTGCCCCGCGGCTCAGGCTGCCTACCTGTGGGAGGACCCTCCGCAGCCTTTCCCCCTGTTTACTCTAACCAGCCTGGTTATCTGGTTCCCGAGCCCGCAGCAAATTAGAAGCAGTAAATCAGAAGGAGGGCAGAGGGGCTGCTGGAAGCAGGCACACTAAAAGTGTCAAGAAGTGAGAGCTGACGGCCTGACAGCAGGGGAGTAGGCAGCAAACTAGTAAAACACAGAACAACCCCAACACAGAACAACCCCACCAAAAACTCGAAGAAGGCAAACAAGCTAGGGCTGCTTAGTGCCGGGGAGAGCCCCGAGATCACCACAGCACGGCGCTGAGCACGGCGCAGCAGGAATGGGGACGGCCCCAAACCTTGCGGAAGAAGAGACAGGGAAGAGGTTTCCTAAACATTTCCATCAAAGATGACTTTTCTTTTTTAAAGTGGGCACTCACAGGAAGAAAACCTCAGTTCTCGGGCAAATTCTAAAGCCCAGAGCACCCCATTCCTCAAGCGCCCACAGAGCTGAAGTCAGCTGCGTTCCCACCCCACCACGAAGCAGTGCGCTGTGGGACATGCCTACTGGCTTTGGAGCCAGTCCTGAGTTCGACCCTGGCTCCACCATTTTCAGTCCATGGGCCCCTTAACAAGTCACTTTACCTCTCTGAACCTCAGCTGTTTCTCCTGTAAAATGCTGACAGGAATACCTGCCTCGAAGGGCTGGGAGCGGTAAGTCAGGAAAAACAAAGTCCAAATGTCTTGTCCCCCAATAGGGGCTCACTAGGTGTCCCATCCTTCTTTGAGATGGTCTCCTTCCAGTGGTCTGGAAATTAGGGCCCACCCTGTCTTTCCCAGCTCTACCTTGAGGTAGGACCTCGGGGAGCAGCAGCACGGGGGCTCTGCTCTCAGCCTCTGTGGCGGGGACGACGGGGCTCGGAGGCGATGCTGGCTTTGGGCAGCGGCAGGGGTGGTGTGTGCCAGGAGACAGGCTAGGAGGAGGACCCGAGCCATGGGAACAAGGGCTTAGGGGCCGAGATGGGGGAAGAGGCCAAGGAGTGCCCTTTGCTTTTTTCTCTTCCTCTGGTCTCCGCAGCCTTCCCCTTTAAGAGCAGCTGCCCTAGCCTTCCTGACGCCAGTCAAGAGCACCTGGAACTTAAGCCAGGAATGGTGAGGAGGGGCCCACCTCCTGGGGGTCGGGTGCCAGCAAATGTCATGGGAAAAGTATCTGTGGTGCAAGCTAGGCTGGCCAGTGGCAGCATGGACCAGGCATAAACAGTATCTGCAGGCAAGCGGGTATGCCTGGTCCCTGCTGGCCTGGGCACCAGTATTCCAGGGACACGTGGAACAGGGTCCCTCTGCTCAGAGCCCAGCTCAAACTTTCCCTCGTGTCTCTGACAAACACCCTCCCCTCCATGCCATTTGGGTGGGGCAGCAAAAGATAGGAAGGTTCTGCTTGGGGAGCTTGAGGGGATAGGAGACACATGGATCTATCGCATGCAAGAAAGAAAGGCGATGTTCAGGGGACTATGAAAAGAGCTCTACATTTGGAATCAAGGCAGTCTGGTCCCAAACCCAGATAGGAGCCATCTTCTGAGTTTCAGTTCCCCAAAGAGCATGGGGTTTGGGGACAGACAGACCTGGGTTGAAATCCCAACTTTACTACTTACTCTATGACTCTGGGCAGGTCACTTCTCCTTCATAAGCCTCAGTTTCCTCTCCTGTTTCACAGGATTGCTGTAGAGAACCTGTGAGTAAAAGAACTAGGCCTGGTGGCGGAGGGAGTACTTTCTCCGTAAATGAATGGGGCATGTCTGCCTGCCGGCCGCTGCTCCAAGTGCTGTTCATGGATCAGCCGCGAGGTTGGTATTGTTATTGTTCTTCTCATTTTAAGGGTGGGGGCACTGAGGTTGTGAGCCTGTGACTTTCCCCGTTTTCCATAGCCAGGAAGCTACAGAGGCGGGATTCAACCTAGGCATGACGACTCTAAAGCTTTTACCAACTACGCCACAATGAGGATCTCTTAGGCAAACGGATGCCAAAATGCCTTGTCTACCCTGGGCTGCCATAGTAACGTGAGGGCTGGGTGGTGGTATTATTTGGGAATCAGGTTGGCAGCTAGTCCCTGGAAACACTGTGGGTGCGAGGCTGCTGAGTGAGAGCCCTGGGTCCTGCTCCTCTTGGCCTGGGACTTTGTGTGTGGAGTTTCTTCACTGGCACCCACCCCCTTGGGACCCAAGCCTGTGGAGGGTGGCTCAGCGCCCGCAGCTGCCAGGAAGGGGACATCACAGGGACACCACGCAGGTGAGGCGGCCTCTCTTTGTTTTTAGAGGTTGTGGGTTTCATGGCGCACATGCAGGCATGCGAGGAAGCGGGGACAGAGACTTTGGCAAACTGGCAAGTCGAGGAGCTGGTGGGCTGGGGCGCGGCTGGGGAGGAGCAGTGGAGAAGGAAGAGGGTGACGGGAAAATGTGGCAAAGGCCTGGAGGGAAGGAGGGAGGTGAAAAGGGAAGGAGGAAAGAGGTGGTGTTGGTGCAGCCGCAGGGAGGGCTTCTGGAGGGGCCCTGGCAGGGCATCAGGCTGCCGGGAGGGAGGTTGGGGGCCACCATTGTTTGGTATTTCTTTTCTTCATTCATTAATTTATGTGTGTGCATTCATTCATGCATTCATCCAACAGCTATCCATTGAACCATCTAGTATGTAATAGTGGTTTAGAGAAAGAGCTCTGGAGTCAGGATGCCTGTGTTGAATCCTGGCTGTACTTTTTACTGGCCGCGTGACCTGGGATGAGCTACTCACCCCCTGGTGCCTCAGCCTCTGCATCTGTAAAGTGAGTGTAATAATAGCACTTACCTCAGAGGATGGTTGTGAGGATTCAATGAGTTATTCCATGTGAAATTCTTAGAACAATGCCTGGCACATAGTAAATCCTCAATAAACATTTGTTATGTGTCTTCGTGTGTGCACGGGTGCACACACACACAAACACACAAACAACATGCCAGACCCTGTGGTAGGCATTAGGAACACAGGGATAATAAGACAGACACAGTCCCTGCCTCATGGAGCTGACATTCAGTCCCAGACTTGACCCTCTGGCGGAGGACTTGCCAGCATTTCTAGAATCCTTCTAAACAGCTCGAAGTGGAATGAGTGTCCGAACTAGCACTGCTGGCCGCAGAATGCAGCCTCTGTTCCTCCCTGCTGTGCATTCCTCAGTGGGCACAGGCTGGGCCTGCCAACTCTGTACTTTGGAGACCTTTCCCCACAGTCCTGAAAGGAACTAGCCCATAAGGTCAGGAAGAGCATGTTCTCTCTCTCTCTCTCTCTCTCTCTCTCTCTCTCTCTCTCTCTCTCTCTCCTTTCTCTCTTTCTCTTTCCCCCCACCACTCCAATGTTGACATTCTCGGTTTTTCTGGATTAGCCCACACTAGCAGGCATGCCGCTGCTGTGCCTACGTGCACCTCTGCATAGATACACGCAGTGACATGTGCCCATGGACACACGAGTACGTGGGCACAGACGGGCAGAAAGAGCCTGGGGTAAAAAGTCCATGTGAAATGAAACAAGGGAGGGGAACAGGGTTGAGCTGAAGCCTGGACACCAGGCCACGGTAATGGGATCCAGCAGGCATGGCCTCTAGGGCCCAGAGGAGCCTGCCACAGTGGCCACTCTGCCCCAGCCAAAGCATGGCTTGCAGAACTTGTATCAGAGTGTGTCCCAGATGGTATGAGTGCCCAGGAAGGCTAAGAGGCATTATGATCAAAAGATTCTGTGTCCAATAAATATGGGAAATGTCAAGTTAAACCAATGTAAATAGTTTGTTTCTTTTTTACTGCAGGACTTCTCAGAGCCTTCAATAAGCTAGCATATAAGCAAACCACTGAGGATGTGTGTATTTGTATGTGTCACAGTCTGGTATGTTTGCCAAACAAATTTGACCACAAAGGTATTTCTCCACAGAAAATCTCAGGATAAAGTGATCACTTGGGGAATATGTCCTTGAGTTTTCTCCAGGCTCTGAGGCCAGCCTTCTGTTGCCCTCACATACTGAAATCTCCTTACCCAATTTCCTAAGCCCCAAAGTAGACAGTCATTGGAGGCCACAGACCTTGCCACCCAGCCTCTCGTCTGCCCTCCATCCTCTCAGCCCCCACGCCCTCCCCACGCTTGCAGCATTCATCGGTGAGGGGTCAGAGGGTGGCTGCACAATCTCCCTTCAGACCTCCCCACCCAGAGCAACCCTGGAGGTGGGGCTTCCCTTCAGGTCCACTCAACGACACAGGCCTGATCCTGAGGGGAGCCAGCTGTGGTGCCGGCTCAGCGCCCACGGGCCTGTGCTGTTCCACAAGAAGGGATTCCTGCTCATTACCACCCTAACTCATTAGAGCAGACCAGGCCCAGGACGATGAAGGAAGAGAGCTGTGTAAATTAACGAGCGACCAAATTAAACATGTTCCCTCAGCCAGCAAGAGGTTACAGTTGATCAGTGGAGGACTAGGGATTTGAAAGAGAGAAGTCCCTGCCCCGTGGACCAGAGACCTTAAGGCAGCCACCTCTTCCTGCTCCTTAAGGCAGCCTGTCAGGAGTAGGGTTGCCAAATTTAGCCAACAAACATATAGGACACTCAGTTAAAAATGTGGATTTCAGATAAATAATACTTTTCTAGTACAAGTATATCCCATGCAATATTTGGGACATACTTAAACCAAAAAAATTATCCACTACTTATCTCAAATTAAAATTTAACTGAGCATCCTGTATTTTATCTGGCAACCCTAGCCTGGAGGGGCCTGAAATTCCGGGAGCTGGAGTACAGACCCAGGCTAGGACAGGGACAGGCAGCTTAAGCTCAAGGACTGAAAAATCTATGCCCCCCATCCCCCAATGCAAAGGGCTAATTGTTCCTTATCTCTAAGGACTCAATTCCCTGTGCCCTTGAGGAGGCAGCGAGGTGCTGGTGAAAGGGCCCCGCCTGGGCTGGGAGGCAGCAGACCCTATGGCAAGTCCCACTACTCTTCTGGAGTCACTGGGTAATCCTGCGACAATCACCTCCCCTGCAGAGCAAGGTGCAAAGGCCCTGCCAGTGACGATTCTGCCAGTCTCCATCAGAAATGCCTGTGCGTGGCTGGAGGGAACATGGAGAGATTATGTCCCCCCACCCCGCAGGCTCAGTGACACTAATGTTGGCATGTGTGTCCGCTGCTCGCCTTTCCCTGCAGAGGGGGCTCACTCACAATATTACCCTGCATGCAAGGGCGCGGGGTGGGCCAAGTCTGCAGATGGGGAGAAGCCTTAAGAGGTTGCCCGCTGAGTCTGCACAGGAACTTCAGCTTCCTTCAGGAGCCCTGTCCTTTCTCCTTCCTCACTCCGGGTGGATCCAGATGGGGGCAGGCGGCCCTGCCCCACGTGGGCGCCTCTGTTGTTAGTGATGTCACTAGAAAGGCAGCTTGGAGAGGGAGCAACCAGCGAACCAGCTGCTCCCCTGCCTGCCACCACCCTCCCCCATTCCCTGCACCTCGGTGGGCAGAGAGCTTGAGGTTAGCCATATTGTCAGGCCAGATGTGGATTTGGGTTCTAATTCTCTTCTCTTTCTTCCTCCTGAGGTCTAAATCCTTTAAGTCTTTCTTTTCACTTCCTGAGGAAGGGAAACACATGGGCTTGAGTAGATGGGGCTTTTCTGTTTGCTTCCAGCTGCCATAGCCAATCTCCCAGGCCAGGCCCAGATCTGCCTCGGCCTGATCCAGCCAGTGCCACCCAGGCCCCCAGCGCTGGGCACATTCAGGGGCTATTCCTGGGCTCTAACAAGGCCCTCCTGCAAGAGAAAGCAGGCTTACAACCTTCTCTTTGAGGGGCAGGGCCCTCCTTTCTGTTGTTTCTGGAACACCCTCCTTCCCCATCCTCCAGCACCTAATAGAGCACCCACACAATCAAGTTCTTGCTGGTAACTGACTCATTGGACACAATTCGAAAACACAAATAATAATCATGGCTTGTTTCTGCGTGTTAGGGCTGACTGGGACCTGATGGATCATTTAGTCCAACACCCTTTCTACAACAAATGGGGAGACTGAGGCCCAGGAGATTAAGGGACTTGAAAACAGGTGTTTAACATCTGCCAAGCACCATATAAACTCAATGAGCAAGGCATGATAAGCCCCGTTTTACAGATGAAGAAACTGAAGGTTACTGAGGATAACTGACTTGTTCATGGCCACACAGCTGGGAAGAGATTGAACAAAGATTTGAACCCTGAGCTCTCTGACTCAAATGCACACGCTCTTGCCCCTGCCAGGACATTGCCTCTGCACCCAGCCCCGAAGGCCAGTTTGTGGCCGCAGTGGAAGCTCTCCTCACTCCAGTGCCCGTGCTCGCCCTCTCACATGGCGCTCTTCCCCTCTCAGTCCCCGCCCTCACAGAATTCTCTGCCCCAGCTCGATTGTCCCCAAGCCAGGAAATCCCTCCTGAAGTCTGACTTTATTTCTTAGCACTGTGGCCTGCTCTCCCTGCCCTCTGGAAGGGATCAGACAATGCCTGTCATTTTTAAAGCACCACCACTTAGATTAGATCACGTATGTCCCATTCTGGGTGACTGCCATTATCTCCATTTTACACTTGAAGAAACTGAGGCTCGGTCAACTGACTCACGTAGGGCCTTGAACCTGGGTCATCTCATGGATTCCATTCCCAGAGCTCTCTTTTCATCTCGTCTCAGACACCTCAACTCCAGTCCCCATTGGAATTCCAGGCATGAAAATAACAGGTGGCATTTGTCCAAAAGCCCCTTCCCTGATCCCAGTCCCCCACTCTGTGTTCCTCAGCCTTCCCTGGGGATCTGTCCTAACCACCATAGCCCTACCCTTTCTCTTGAGGGGGTGTCAGTTCTGGCTCTGGCACTGGGCCGGTCCCCCACTGATTAAGGCCTGTGTCATAAGTGCCCCTGCTTGGCACCCCTCCCCCATGGCCCTGGGGTGATAGCCACCAGTCATCTAACAGAGTTCCTTCTCAGTTTCCAAATGTCCTCGTTCAGGCTGACAGGGGAACTCGAGTGGGAATTTCCGCCCCCCAGTCCCCCGCTGCACACTGCCATCCTCAGTGAGACTCAGAGAAGGGGAGGGGAGACAGAGACGCAGATGGGGAGGGGGAAAGACAGAGGGAAAAGGGGAGAGACGAAGCCCAAAAGAGAGGAGGAGGAAAAGGAAAGAAAAAGAGAGACAGAGACACAAGGACAGCAACAGAGAAGGAAAGAAGGGCAGACATAGTGTCTGTCCTCCCACTGCTTGCCAGTCACTTCAGCTTGTGTGACAGGCAGATACGGTCCCTTGAGGAGAGGGGCTCTTTGTTGCGTCGCCAGCAGAGTGCCTGGCATATAGTAGATGCTCAACACATGCTCGTTCATTTGAAGGAATGAATGAAAGCCCATCTGTCCTCGCTGGCTGCCCCACTCATCCTGACCCGCTTCCTCTGAGTGCCAATTCCATGTCGAGGAGCTGTGCTGTTCCTCATCTGCTGCCTGGCATGGCCTGCCTGAGACTGTCAGTTCTCTTTCCATGTGCTTATGCCATAGATTCCTAGACTGGCAGAGCTGGCAGAGCCCTCAGACAACCTAGGCCCACTCCTCATGGTCCAACTGGGGGACAGTGAGGCCCAGAGCCAGGAAGGGACTTGTACCGTGTCACTCAGCAGAGCTTGGAGTAGAAGGCTGCATTCTGGCCAGCCCCAGGGCTCATATTGCATCTCACGTCTCTGGACCTCCCCAGTGAGCCCATCTGCAGCCGTGCTGCGGGTGAGGTCAGAGATCTTTATTCTGCAGGAGAAGAGATGACAACTCCCTGTCCTCACACTCTGGTGGGCAGCCCTGGCCAGCTGAGGGCCCTGCTTTTGCAGGGAGGATGCAGGGAGGATGGTACCCTGGCTCTCCTCCCCAGCAGGTGGGGGGGTGGGAGCCTGGGAATGAAGGCAGCATCCATCAGGACCAGGATCCTGGCCCAGTCTTCCCACCCACCCACCCTCCCTTCCTCTCTCCTGCCTTCCATGAAGGTCCCAGTCCCTGCCAGCGTTGAAGCCCTGAACGTGGGCTCTGATAGACCTGGATTTCCACTTCCCAGCTGCAAGTGTCTTCACCTCTCCAAGCCTCAGTTTCCTTGTCTGCAAAAATGGGGCTAACTACAATTTCTACCTCATATGATTTGTGAGACTTAAAGGGGATAATGCACATTCTGAGAATTGCACGGCATGTCCAGCACATGGCAAATGCTTAACAAATATGCGTAATCACAGCGCCCTGCTTCACCACCCTGCTTACCCACCTCCTCTCATCTCGCCAGCTTCTAGCATGGGCTTTCAGTACCCTGCTCCCTCCAGCCGCTGGAGAGGCAGGTTCTGTCCTTAGGTCCTGTAGGTCCCCTTGTACTCTCCGTATGACCTTGGGCAGCCGCTTCGCCTCATCCCTCAAAGGCCTTCATAGAGCCTTCCTATATATCAAGGGCCTCCTGGATCCTTCTGGATTTAATACTGCATTTCTAGAAACATCTTCCTCTGTTGAGCCAGGTCAGTCTAGAATCTAGCCTAGATCCTCTTGTTTGAGGGTGTGTGTGTGTGTGTGTGTGTGTGTGTGTGTGTGTTCACGTCCACTCCTGGGAAGAGGGCTGTGCGGTCCCAGACTGCCCCCTTTTTTCAGGCCAGTTTCCCTCGCAGAGGGCAAGGAGCTTGTGGCTGGCTAGGATCCAACCTCCGTGGTGCAGAATGGCTGCTGCCCGCCTGCCCGAGGGCCTGTGGGTCTTGTTCTCTGCACAGTACCAGGCCCACCTGGGGTCCTCCTCAAGTAGCGCCATCCCCTTGCTCCCTCGTCCCAGCCTCAAGACCTGCCTCTTTCTGCTAGCTTCTGCCAGGGACTCCTCCCTTCTCCTCTCCCTCTGCCTCTGGGTGGGGTGGCCCTCCCTGGTCCCCGCAGTGCCCCGCCACACATACGCTCCCTACAGCCAGCTCACCCTTTCCTGCCCCTCCTCCTTTCCTCCTTTCCCAAGATAGATCCCTGATTACTCACTCTTCCTCCCAAACATCTTGGTTCTGTGCCTGACTTGCTGGGTGATCCCAAACACATGCTTCCTCTCTCTCTGCCTCCCTTGAGCCACGTGCGAAATGAGGGTAACCACACCTCCCACCTGCCAGTGTTGCTGCAGGCTCCGCCACGGGCCGCAGCAGCGAGGGGGAATGGGCTAGACAGGGTTGCCGGAGCGGGCCGTGCCACGGTGGCTGGTGCTGCTGGCACAGTTCCGTGGCATTGCAGAGTCCTGGCAGGGACTCAGAGGCAGGAAAGGTGATCTGCCTTGGACACCGGAGTCCTCTGCAGGATCCCCCACAAAGGGGCTTTCACAGGAGGACTGTGGGCTCCCTCTGCACTTCTGAACTGTCCACACAGAGATAAAATGGGGACATCCTGATGTGGGTTCCCAGGCCCTGGTCTACTCTCCAGCTGTAAATTTGCAAATAAAGTCATCTCTGAGGGAGTCCCTCGGGCCCAGGGCTGTGGCGGGGCCAGGGCCTGTGGCCAGCCAGGTGGCTTCCATTAGGTGCCTGCCAGTCCAGGACAGCAGAGCCGCTAATCCCAAGGTTTATGGGGCAGTCCCACTCGCCAAGGCGCAAGGGTGCAAAAAGCAAAATGGAATTTCCAAACCCTGCACAGCTTTTCCTCCCTTTTTGTGCTGCTTCCCACTCCCCGCCTCGCTTTCTCCGTCCTGTTTCTGTCTCTCGGCTCCTGCGTTCGCCGTGCCTGCCCTGCTCTCCCTCCTCACTGCCCGCCTTTCCCGGTCGTGGGCTTTCCTTCTTCTCACCGCTGTCTTCACAGAGATCTTGTGGGTGTGGAGCTGTGGCAGCCACAACTTCGAACCCCTCTCTTGTTCTCGTGCCCCCTTAGACTAAGACACTCGTTCTCCTCCTCTCCTTTCTCATCTCTCCTCGCTGGGCCACCTTTCTCCTGGGCGGCAGCAGGGCCACGGCGGGCGATGTGGGGGGCAGATGTGGGATGCCCTGCACCCCACCCCGCGCTGAGGGCGAGGCGCGGATGAGCAGGCTGGTGAGTGCGCAGCCTGAGCCCTCCCAGAACGGGCCTGCCAAGCACACTCAGACTCAGCCTGCCTGGCTGCACAGGCTTCAGCAGGGCTTTTGATTGACAACAGGAAAGAAAGTAAAACACATAAAAGAGAAAAAATGCAGCCGCCCAGCCACTGAATGCAAGCAGAGCAGTAAGCAAGCTGCCTGCGGCTGCCTGAGCTTGGAAGGTGCTGGGTGGACGGGGCAGGCATGGAAAGCGAGGACCCTAAGTATTGCGCGCCTGCCTCATGCCCTGGCTCTGGGCCACACGGTGCCAGGCTGCATCCACACAGCAGCCCTGGCACCCAGAGGAGCAGATGGAAGCCCAGAGAGGCTAAGTGACTTTCTTAGGGCAACTCTCCTGAAACATCCATCACTCCTCCCCCTAAAGGACTCTCCTGTCACTGCCTTAACCAGGGTTCCAGGCTTTCCTCTCTCTATCCCTGCCCTCTACGCAGGGCCCCATTGGCAGACAAACTGCCCAGGTAAGGCCTGTGTCTGGACCATTGCTAAAGGATTGGATAGCTGTAGGGTTTTCCCTGTTATGCTCCCATCAGCTGGTTCCACTCTAGGCCACACCCTTTGGGGTCATGGTGGCCTCTGCTCTAGTCCTAGGACAAAGCTGCACACCCTCATGCCTCTGTTCCTGGATCCACAGGCTTCCCCATGGCCTGGTTCTAGGCCCACAAGTCAGCATTTGCTCAATTTTCTGAAACTACCTTAGTGGTCTCAATGGGTTTCTTGCACTCCACCCAAATCAGCGTCTTCTCTGCAACCCTACCCCCATCTCCCCACCCATATTCCACACCCACCTGGCCCAAGCCTGGCCTTTCCTTTTCCCTTTGATCCATTTTTCCACTCAGCCTTTTCTATCAGGCACCTCTCCTCCTTTTCCAGAGATCTGGAGAAGGGAAAGCAGTGGCCCCTGCTCCGAGTACCTCCAAGAGGCGGGTAGCAGCCAGCGTAGGAGGTTGAAGCTGTATCTCAAACCTCCTAGGATCAAACTCCACCCCAGGACCCATCTTGAGCCCAAGTAGGGCCCCCATTGGCCGGCCTTGACCACAAAAGTGACTAGTACTTGATACTGAAACAAAATTTCTTTTCCTATGGCTACACAGCAAGCATCTGGCAACGGGGCCCCAGCACACAGGTCCTTTCCTCCTGCCTTACCCTCGCTCCCTGGACACAGCGCCTTGCCCCCAAGATACCTGTAGGCTACCTCCCGTTATCATTATGCCGGCCTCCAGAAAAGGAAAAGGTGAGGGCCAGAGAAGGGCAGTGATTTGTCTAAGGCCATGCAGCTCTGCAGCCCCTCCCACCCCCACTCTGAGCCTCTAGCTTCAGACAGACAGCTTCCTTGGCAGAGAGACGCGCTGAGGGAGAAAGGGAAGAAAGGAGAAAAATCCAGCAATATCCCTGGGGAAGGGAGAGCAGTAAAGGAAGCCTGGAGATGAACACCTTCCCTGGAATCGGCTCATTACAAGGAAGGCAGAATATCAGGTGGAGGTTTGGGCCTTGGCTACACGCTGCGAGGAAATGCCAGTGGGGGAGTCTGTGTGAGTGACACCTCTAGAGCACAGAGAACACACGACAATGGCACCTCCTGCCCAGAGCCTCCTGCGCAGGTACTGCAAGGAGGGCCTTCCCTCTACCTGTGCACAGCTTCCATCCTGGGCCACGTTACCGTCACCTCTTGCCTGAAATAGGGCAACGGCCTCCACCCTGGTCTCTCTGCTTCCACTTCTGCGCCTCCGCAATGAATTCTCCACACAGCGGCCAGAGGGGTCTTTCAAACGCGTACATCAGATCGTGGCGCGCCCCTGCTCGAAACCCTCCAGTGGCTTCATCTGCCCTTACAATGAAGCTAGGCTCCTTACGCAGCCCTCGAGGTGCTCCACGGTCTGGTCCTCCGGCTACCACTTCTGCGTTTCCTCACCCACACATCTACCGCCACCCCAAGAACCCCCCACAGGCCTAAAGCCCACTAGTCAGCAAGCTGTGAAAAATGGACTCTGGTTCCAGAAAGGAGAACCGCACAAATGCCCTGCCAATCAGCTGACATTTCCCAAATAGTTGAGGGGAGGGGACGAGGGTAGGGGGTGATGGCAGGGAACCAAGAGGATTTGGGGGGTTGAATGAAGAAACGTTGGGAGTCAGTGCTAAGCCTGGATCCAATAGGGGAGGGCAGCAAGATGGACATCCGAAGGGAAGAAGGCCACCAACTACCTCAGCACCCGCACGGTGCCAGGCCGTCCAGACCCATTTTCTCCCTCCAACTTCCCCACCACGGAGTGTGTTCTGCTAATTCCATTTCACAGACGAAGAAACTGAGGTGCTGAGAATTGTCCCAGGTCACACGGCTGAGCATGGCTGCCAGCACAGGCCTGTGGGACTCTTTGCACGCCTGGGGCTCGAGCGGGCCGAGCTGCTTTGGAACCGACAATTCCTGAATGGAAGCGATTGAGGGAGCCGGCGGGCGGCTGCTCCACCCCTCCTCTCCCGCCGCCGCCGCCGCCGCCAAGGCGTTTGGTCCTTTACGCTTTGAAGGCAGCCCATTCTCACCCGCCGCTTCCCTGCCCGCACATTTGCATTTGGAGCCTTTCATCTGATCTCTCGGAATTAAAGGCTTTGTCTCCAATTAAAAGAATTCCAGGCCGGAGGAGCCTGAAGAGGGCGGGGTGGGGGCTCCGGGCCCCAGAAAGCTTCCCTTCCCACTGAGCCAGCGCGGGAGGCGGGGCGGCCCGGAAGGCCTGGGCGGATAAAGCGAGGACGAGGACCCTGACAGGGCCGCCGCTCCACGCTTTAACCCTGCCCTCTTCCCTGGCCAACCCGGGCCAGCCACCTGGCAGCCTGGGACGCAGTCGGGCTGGTGGCAGCAGCACAAGCTATGGAGCTGGCCCAGGCAGCCTTCCCATTCCGGCTCTGATGTTTATTCGCTGTGCGCTCCTGGGCAGCTGGGTCTCCCCTTTGAGCCTCAGTTTGCTTGCCCACAAAATGGGAGCAAGGGGATCTGGAATGGGTGGGTCCCACCTGCCTAGAGCAGAGGAAAGGGTTTGAGATTAAGAGTCAGGGAAAGAATCAAATTCCAGATGTGTCCCTCTGTCCCTTTGGGCAAGAGCTTTCTCCTATGTGGGCCTCAGACTCCCCCTTGTAAAACGGGCTATTGGATTTTGAGGGCTTTCTTCCAAAGCTGGGACATTATGGGATGTTGAGCGTCCAGGGCCCATTCGGCCTGCTCCCTCCCCCTTGCCCTGACCCCAGCCTGGACTTGGTCCCTGCACCATCATCATAATACTTTTGTCCCTGTTCCCTAGGCCACCCCGGCTGCATGCACATTAGACTCACTTAGGGAGATTTACAAAAATACCAGTGTCAAGCCCCAGAGATTCTGACTTAATTGGTTTGGGGTGGGGTCAGGGCCAGGTTTTCCAAATGTGCAGCCGGGGCTGAGAACCGCCACGCCAGGCTGCCCGCTATCCGAGAATGCAGCAACTCAAGGGTAGAGACTGCGAGCCTGGGTCCAGGTTCTGGCCCTTCCCAGTGGTGGCCCTGGGTCTGTGCTGTAGTTACTTCACGTTCAGAGGACGGGGTGGAGGGGACTAAACGAGATCACGCATTCGAAGCGCTGGCCGGGCACGGAGGCAGTGCTCACTCACCAAATCCTTTCTCTAAGGTCTTGTGCCCATTTGCGGTCGACAATGTGCTGTGCATTCTCCCACATCGGGCTCCGCACCGCAGCTCTGTGAGGGAAGGAGGTTAATGAATCCGACGTTAAACATGGGTAGACTGAGGCTCAGTGAGGGGAAGGATCCTTACAGATCCAGGGTTCTAGCAGAGTGGGAGATGGCATAGTCCTTAGGTGTGCAGCCTCTGGAGCCAGACTGCCTTGGGTTCAAATTCTGGGTCTATCACTTATTAGCTGTGTGAACTTGAGCAACTTATTTTCTGTTTCTCAGTTTCCTCACCTTTAAAATGGGGACAATAATAGTACTTGTCTCACGGACACTCATTAAGCTAATTCTCCTTTCCCCAGCCCCGGCCACCTCCTATGCTGTGTGTCAGGAAGCCGAGGCCCAGAGTCACACAACAACTTAGAGGCAGAGGTCAGCCAAAACTCAGGTCAGCCCCGCAGCCTCCCTAAGGCCCCACGCTACCACTTGTTCCTGTAGCTCATGTAGCCCTCTCTGCTCACAAAGGACATTGAAACCTTGCATGACCAGGTCATTGGCAATTTTCTGTCTCCTTGTGTTCATGGGGAAAAGCAGAAAAGGAATTCTCATTCTCTTTCAGGCTCTCTTATTTCCTTTTACTTTTTTTCTCCAGCTCTCACTTGCTGTCGCCTCTCTCCCCTTCCATTTTCTCCCCCTTTAATTCCCTCTGGTAACTCAAAACCATCCGAATGGGTTTAAATAAACCTCTCCTCAAATAGTCTCCTTCAAGGAGGAGAAGATGGAAAGTTCAGCCTGAAGGGAGAATTTTTCTTATGATTCTGGTGAGTGCTGATGGTGGCGGTGGGGCAGGGTGACTGACGGGGAGGCACGAGCTGAGGGGAGGGGATGCAGCTGGCCAGGGCTGGATGGGACGGGGGAGCCACACCTGGGGAGTCATGGAACAGCCTAGCTCAAGAGGCCCAGAAGGCCCGTCAAATCCAGGCCAACTCCTGCCCCTCCCCCCAAACACACACACACACACACACACACACACACACACACACACACACCCCAGATGGGAACCGGTGTTTCCCAAGGGGGTCAGGAAGCATTGAGTAGTGAAAGACCCCATTAAATGGCAAAAGTGTCACCTGGAGAGGGAACATCTTAACCCATTGGTGCCAGTTAGTAATATCACATATAGGAGTTTATCATTGACCCCCCACACTGTGTATGATAATCCATATCTACAGTCCCCAAACACTGGGATAGGCTGAATAAGTGAGAAGGATAATAGCCGCGGCCAGCCATTCGTGAGTGCTTACCGTGTTCCGGGCACTGTTCCAGGTGTTTCACGTGCATGAATTCATTAACTCTCACAACAACCCAGTGAGGGGGTTGGTGCAATTAAAAGCCCCATTTTACAGACGCGGAAAACTAGGCCCAGAGAGGTTAAGTAACTTGCCCAAGATCATACCACAAGTAAGCTACAGAGACGGGTTTAAACTTGGCAGTTTGGCTTCAGAGCCCATGAATTTAACCAGTCTGATATGCAGGCATGAACGCAACGGGCCTTTCCTTCAGGGAGCTGCAAGTCTTGGAGGAGATGCTCTCTGACAGCAAGAAGCAACTTTTCAGGGTAGCAAATGATGTCAGATAACCCTGGGAGTCAGGAAGCTGCACTCTAATTCTGAGCTGTGTGGCCTTGGGCAAGTTATGTGACCTCAGATGGAGCCATAACCCTCCTTCACAGGGTTGTTGGGAGGATCCACTGGATGTGAAAATGCTCAGCAACCTATGCAGAGCTGAGGGGAAGGGATCATTATTCGCAGTGTTTTATGTCCGCCTGCCCGCGACTCACCATGTTCAGTCCCCTACCTTCCCATATGTGTATACCCATGCGCCTGCCCCCACTCTGAACCTCTGCCCCGTGAGCCAACAGTACTCAGCCCCCAGCAACACCCCCGAACGTTCCTACCTGTAGACACTCGCGCACCTGTCCGTGCACACACGCATTCCTTGTGCACACGCACAGCCCTATCCCTGCACACACGTGCCTATCCCTGTGTACTCAAACCCTTCTCTGAAGTTCTGTCTGCAGGAGCCGTGTCTACAGGGGTCAGAAATGTGATTCTCGTGCAACCCAGCTAATCATTCTGTCACATGACGGGGTGGGCATCTGCGGGGCATGGGGTGGTGTGGGGTGCAAAATACAGCATGGAAGGAGCCGGTCAGGAAGGCAGCAGAGACCCAGTCAGGCCCGGCCTTTCAAGCAATCTGTTTAGCCCCGCAGCTAAGGAGCCCATTAGCAGCAGCTTCTCATTTCAGATTTCCCAGCATGCCATGGCCCACAGACTGCACGCTGTTTATTTGGAGAAGCTGAGAAAAATTGTTTGTATAATTAGAGCGGGGACAAGGGCTGCCCTTGGAGGGGTTCTCCCAGGAGACCTGGGCTTGCAGCAGACGCCAGCTCCAAGGCCCCGCCACCCACCAGAGGAGCACCCGGCCAGGGCCCAAGAACAACAGAGGCCGGAGGGCTGGCTGGGCTGCGGGGCCTCCACCGTGGCCTCTCTGGCCCCTTCTCTTGGTGGCAATTGATTGTTTAGACCACCATTGTTCCACCAGGGCCCGCCCAGGACCAGGCAGAGAGGAGACATGGCCACGGGGCCATGAAGCCTCCATGGGGTGCAAAGAGCCCAGGATTTGGATTTAGATCTTTGCTTTATTGGGTCTCAGTTTCCTCATCTGGAAAATGGGGTAATGTGCTTATTGGAACGTGGTGAATAGGAGGAGAAGCTCTGTGTCAGGATCCAGCATGGTGCCACAGTGTCTCATAGATGCCTTCTTTCCCACCCTTTTCTGGGGTGGCCCTTGATTCTTTGTTTCTTTCACATCCAGATAATTGCCTTCTGAATAATTAGCTTTAATTCTGCCCACCTGACACTTTTCAATGAACTCTAACACAGTATTACTAAATGCAGACAGCTGGCACACTGAAAGCCCTGACTTAAGCATCATACAAGGTATCCATGTAACAAAAACATTTGTACCCCCTTTGTATTTTGAAATTTTTAAAAAAATTTGCTTCCTTCTCTAAGCAGCCTGTCCTTTCTCCTATGGCCTTTGATTGTTAGAAGTTCTGATTGGATCTAAATTTGTCCTTATGATAAAAGTGCCCCCTTCCCTTCCCCATCCCTATCTCTGAGTTCTGCTCCTCATCCCTGGGCCTGCCACTCTTGATGCGAGTCCTAGAGCTCTGAGCCAGGGCTCCACGAAAGGGGCAGATCTCCAACTGAATAGCGGTTCCAGCTAGGGCCCCACCCTTCAGGCCAGGCTGAACCCCCTGTTCTGTGGCCTAGCCTCAGCATCACACTGCCTCACCCTCTCTCCAGATGTGCAGTCTTGAAGTCCTGATCACCATCTGGGCCGCCTCCTTCCCTGGCCTTGTCTGGTTGGCGGTGGGGTAAGGAGCAATTATCTTCTTAGCTCCTGGGGCAGGAGCTGAGGTTTTCATTTGGGCCTTGCTTTTGCCATCTATGAAATGGGAGGTTTGACTAAATAAACTGTGAGACATGCCACCATCTCAGTATCACTATCTCACAATAGTTTGGTGAGGTGGGTAGCACAGGGAGGTACTAGGGTCTCCAGGTACAAGGCAGCAAGGGGCAGAGGTAGGGTTCTGTCCTAGGGTCCAGGTTAGGTTGACTCTAGAGCTCACAGGAGTCCCAGAGAGATACACAAAACAAACGATCAGGAGAATCGGCTCTCTGGCTGAGGGGAAGCAGCATTCATTCATTCATCCATCTGTTTCGTCTTTCCATTTGTTTGTTTTTATAATGAAATATTTCAGATATACAAAAAGGTTTTGAGAATGATGCAACAACCCCTTCTAACCATTATGGAGCTGCGGAAATAAAACATTACAGGTATACTTGGAGCCCTGTGTGTTCCCTCTCTGATTCTATTCCCCTCTTCCCTCCACAACGTAGCAACTCTCCTGACTTTGACAGGTTGATAGCTTTGTATTAATGGCATTCTGTGTGTGCTTTGCGACATGCTTTATCATTCCGCATTATGTCTGCAACGTGTCCATGTTAACACATGTAGCTGGAGTTCATCCGTTTTCCCTGCCCTGTGGTATTCCATTGCACAAATACATCATGTCTGGTCTCCTGAGCATGAACCTTCAGGTAGCTTTGTGTATTTTATGAACAGGAAGAGTGCTGCTATGAACACCTTTAGCTGCAGGAGCATGTCCTGGAAAGCGAGAGCTGGGGAGAGGGTTAGGCTCGATTAGAAGGAACTTGGGAGATGTAAGTAGGCAATTTCCAAGAACTTGTGGGGAACTCTATGGGAAGAGCTTTCAGGTGGTTTGTGGCATCTTACTTTGGGACGGATGGGGGATGGAGGAAGACCTCTCCTAGCCAGCTCCCTGTGGGACGCAATCATGAAAGCTTGGAGCTGGCAGTCAGCAGGTCCGGGTGTTGATCCTGGGTCTGCCTCAGATTCATTGTGTGATGTTGGCCAGGTGCCTTCCCCTCTCTGGCCTAAGTTTCTCCTCAACATGAGGCAGGGAGGCACAATGATACTTCAATCTTTACTGCCCACAGGCAAAAAGAATGTATCACGTTACCCCCCAGAGCCTTGATTTTCTCCTCTTTAACATGGGCTTGCCAATCCCTGCAAGGCCACTTCCCACGGCTGCCAGGAATACTCCAAAGGGTCCAGTGTTCGCCTGTGAAGTGTTATTCTCCCTTAGGTGCAGTCCTGTCAGGAGGCAGTCACATGGCAAGGATGACCCTGAATTTCCTGCAGCCTCCGTCTTACTCCTGCCATTCCTGCCGTGCCTCCTGCCCAGACTGCTCCCACTCCACGTCAGCCATCTTCGCACATGAGGTATGAATATAAAATAATAAACAAACCTAGCGTGAGCCCCAGGACTGAAGCAAATCACTGGCAAGCACGGCCGCTGATTAGCATGCATAGTGGACATGCAACTGGGCACATCGGAGAGAACTGCATTTCCCGCAGGATACAGCTATTGGCACACGCTGGGCTGGGAGGGACGCAGAGGGAGGCAGGCACAGAGACGGTGCTCTGGCTGGACCCAGGCAGTGCACCAGCCAGGAGGCCCCCAGCTTGCTCGCTCAGGCTGCCCCACCCCCACACATGCCCCCCAACCTGAGCGGGGTTTCCCTTCAGCAAGCGGGAACCTGGGGCCTGCTCGGGGGAGGTGCAGACATGGGGAAGCGGAGCCAGGTGGTGGGGGTCAGATAGGCCGGGGTGCAGGGTCCACTGAGCAAGCGCATTCGCCATCCTAAGACTCCACTTCTTCATCTGTAAAAGGGGAAGAATAACAGTAAACACCTTGCAGGGCTCTGAGGGCTCAGCGAGCTCTGAAGAAAGCCTAACAGCGACAAGCCCTCTGCCTCTGCCTCTTCGCTGTGTGACAGGCTCCCCGCCAACCCCTGTGGGTGGCCACAGACTGGGAAAAGTAAGGAGTGAGAGGGACATCTGGGAGGAATCCAGAGAAAGAAGGAACAAACCTGAAAAGAGCTTCATTCAAACTCCTCAGCGGTCCATTGCAGATGAGGAAACTGAGGCACTGGGAGGTTACAACTTGCCCAAAGTCACGCAGCCAGGTAGTAGCAGACCTGGTCTTTAAGCCCAGGCAATTTGACTTTAGTTGGGCTCGCCAGATAAAATACAGGACCCCGAGTTCAGTTTGCATTTCCGGTAAACAATGAATATGTTTGCGGTACATACTTATACTAAAAAGGACATACTTACGCTAACAAATATTCATTGTTTTTCTGACATTCTAATTTAGCATGCTGTCTTTCATTTACTTAGTGTGGCAACCCTGACTCTGGTGGCTGCGCTTTTTTTTTTTTTTTTTTTTTTTGAGACAGAGTCTCACTCTTTTGCCCGGGCTAGAGTGAGTGCCGTGGCGTCAGCCTAGCTCACAGCAACCTCAGACTCCTCGGCTCAAGCAATCCTCCTGCCTCAGCCTCCCGAGTAGCTGGGACTACAGGCATGCACCACCATGCCCGGCTAATTTTTTCTATATATTTTTAGTTGTCCAATTAATTTCTTTCTATTTTTTAGTAGAGACGGGGTCTCGTTCTTGCTCAGGCTGGTTTCAAACTCCTGAGCTCAAACAATCCGCCCGCCTCGGCCTCCCAGAGTGGCTGCGCTTTTAAGCAGTACCTTAAAACACCTCCCCACACTCTAAGTCCTCTGAGGTAGAGGTTAAGGACCCTTCCTCGCCTGGGCCCGGAGCTCTCTCTGCCACCCACCTGCAGTCCCATGCTTGCTAACTGCACTTGGGAAGCCCATAACCAACCTCCCAGAGGCTGGTTTTAATGGAGGAAGGATTGGGTCTCAGACCTCGGTGGAGCTCTGAACAGTCAGGGGGTCACTGAAAAGTGAGTGCCAGAGGAGCAGGTTGTCCCTCAGGAGCCTCAGGGGCCCAAACCCCACAGGCCTGAGTCTCAAGTACAAGAGATGGAACAGTGGAAAGGGTGTGCTCACTGTAGAGTGGGCAAACCTGGGTTTGAATCTTGAAACTGTCATTTATTTGCTGTGTGACCCTAGGCAAGTTACATCACCTCTTTGAGCCTGACTTTCATAATCTATAAAACAACAATAATAGCACCTTTACTCACAGGAGTATTGTGAGGAGTAAAAGAGGTAAGGCATAGCACATTACAAGCACTCAGAGCCTGTGGCCTATTGTTACCAACCTCCCTGGAGCAGTTCCGTTCCCTGCCTCCCCTTACCCTGGGTCCTCATCCCTTGTACCACAGGCTTGAGATTTTTTTGGGGGGGTGGTGCAGAGAAGGAGATCAGGCAGCTGATGAGGGTCGGGTCTCTGGGTCACTTCCTCTGCAGCTGCCATGCCTGGCATGTGAGGACACCTGCTCCCAGCCCCCATGCTATCAGCCACAGCTCCTGAATAATTCACAAAAATACCAATACTCCAGCCATCCCCTTTGATTGAATGGGGTTCTGGAGGATGGTCTCTCATCTAAACTCTGTTCTAGCCATGGGGGAGATCGGCTGGGGAAGCGGGTGGCCTAGGGTGGGGGACAGGGCAGGCAGGGCCAAGGGCGGAAGGAAGGAGCAAAGGATACAGCTTTTCAGCTCCACCTCCCTCAGGGTCGCCTGTCCCTCCAGTTGCTGATCTCTAACTTGGGAAACTCGGGCAAACGTGGGAAAAGCTGGGGCCTTGTCTCTCTAGCCACTTTGGTTTCCTGGCCCTGTCTGCCCACCTGTGCAGTGCAGGTACAATCCCCGCATCATAGGGAGCGAAGAGCGAAAACGTGAGAGGGTGGATGAGAAACTCCTTTTTCAAACACTGTCCCAAGAGGCAGAACATTCTTATCACACCTGGGCCTTTGTTTCGCCATCTGTAAAATGGAAACCAGAAGGCCCGCCTTCTAGGGCTGTTCTGAGGATTAAGGAAGATGTCCCTTGGCCTTCTTAGGCCATGCCCTCTGCATGGAGCACCGCCTTCCCATCCTCATTGCCCCTTGCCTGGCTCGCTCCTGCTCTGAGAAAACTTCCTGCCTTCCCCCAACCCCATCTGGCCCTGACTGGCTGTTCCACCCCTTGTCCGGACTCCCACCCCAACATACCGTCATGGTCATGGCCATTTCCTTATTCGTCTCCCCACTAGGCAGCCAGGTCTCATCTTGTTCCTCCTTTCCCCTGCCCAGCACGGGGCCTGGCATGGGGTGTGCACTCAGTAAACACGTGCGGAATAAGTACAAGTGCCTCGTAAACACCGATGTGTTGTCCAGATAGGAGGGGTTGTTAGCAGGGCATCCCTTTGAAACCCAAGATTCTTCCTATCATCGTGGGCATCACCGCAGAGCCGCATTTTCCACAGCTGGGCCTCTCCTCCTCGTCTGAAGCCTTTGCCCCTGGAACGTAGGCAGTGGGGCCTAGGATGTCACTGGGGCTGGCAGGGTGGGTGGGGGGCACTGGTGCATTCCAGGGCCAGCTGGGGCAGTCTCTGCACTCACTCCAGCCTGTCTCCTGGGCCTCTGGCCTGCTGTTCTGCCCCGCCGAGCCCACTGCGTTCAGTCGCAGACACCTCATTATCCCAGCGATGCAGCCAAGCTGGAGGCAGTTCAGAGACAGCAGTGAGAGCGACGTGGGGGCCTGGCGCTGGGCTGGTGGCGGGGGAAGGGAGCAGTCCCACGGCCCAGGCTGAGGAGCTTGGCTCAACAGGGCCCAGCAGGGAACCTGAGAAGCCCAGCATCTGCGTGCCAGCGCCTGGAGAATAGCCTCCCCAGCTAGGGAAGAAATGAGCTGGCCGGGAAGACAGGGGGCGCTTGGAGGGAGGGGGTTCTTGCCCACCTCAGGCCCGGGGGACCCAGGCATCACCCTTTCCAGCCTTTGGATACCACTGCACCTGTTGCCACCTCTGCCACTACTGCTGTGACTGAGAGGCCACAAGCAAAGGGAAGAGGCCGGCACCACGGAGGGGGGGCGGGGGGGGCCTGGCTGTGCCCACTGAGATCCGCAGTCTGTGACAAGCGTTTCTGGGAAATCTAGGCTGCCCCTGCTGCCTAGGGTGGAAGGGAACTTTGGACACAGCGGAGGCTCACCACCCCTTCTCATCTTATTGATCTAGATGCTGGCCTAGGGAGGGAGAGGGCTAGGCCAACATTGCCCGAGCCGGTGGTGCAGCCTGGACTGGAACCTAGGGCCTCTGGACTCCAGGTTTTGGCCTCTTTCCACCACCCTTTTCTCTCCCCAGAACCAAGTGAGCTGCTGCCCAGACTGTACGGACCCTGCCATCTGCCCAGGACACACACCACGTCTTCAGCAGTAACCTCACCCCTTATTCCCACGCACGCGTCACATATACATAAACACACTTGTGCCAGGCGTGCGTTACTTGGGCCTTCCAGGACACCTTCCAAAAGGGGATGGTCTGCACTCTTGCCTCTAAGCCTTTGCCCTTGCCGGCCCCTCTGCCTGTAATGTTCTGCTCTGGAATTTGACCTGGCTGGCTTCATCTCGTCACCAATGTCATCAGTAACGTTCCAATGTCACTCTTCTCAGAAGGCTTCCCTGACCACAGGTCATTCCCTAGCTCATCGCACTGTTTTATGTTCTTTGCAGCACTGAGCAGGCGTTTAAATCAGCTTGTTTGTTTATTGTCTTTCCCACCCCGCAAACTGGAAGCTCATTAAGGGCAGGAACCACGTCTGGCTGCTTTTCTTCTCTAACCCCAGCACCGAGAATGGTGCCTGGCATACTTGCACAGATGCACATGCGCGCGCGCACACACACACACACACACACACACACACACACACACACACATATCATGCCAAATCAATGAATAAATAAAGCAAAGTTTTCCTTCCAGAAAAAAGGTGCAGCCTGGGCAGAGAGAACCCAAGCCCAGGCCTGACCTGGAGGGGTCCCTGGGCTATTTCAGTCTTCAAAAATTACTTATTTATTACCAGGCACTGTTCTAGGCTCTGGAGACACAGCAGTGAGCAACAGATAGATCTCTGCGTTTGTAGAGCTCACATTCCAGTGGGAGGCGATGACAAGGAATGTGACAAGTAAGTTACAGTGCATCTTAGAAGGTGATAAGTGCACTAAGAAAAGTAAAGTGGTGAGGGGATGGGAGTGCTGGGGCTGGGGTCCCACTCCCCATACTACCTGTAGTAGGAGAGTTGTGTGTGGAAATTTAAATATAGCGGCCATTTCAGCGGAAACCTCAAGGCACTGAGAGAGCCAGCTGAGGGTATCAGGGAAGAGAGGTTCGCGCAAAGAAAGGGCAAGCACCAAAGCCCTGAGGTTGGAATGTGTCTGAGGTCTGGGTGGCTGGAGCAGAGTGTTCAAAGGCCAGAGTTGTGGCAAGTGGGTATATTATCACAGGGCAGGCTACCCTCCTGTCAGTTTCCTGTGCTTGAAAGCCAAGGATCAAAGACTGCAGAGCACTGGGAAATGCCTTCCAAGGAATGTCTCAGATCCCCCAACCTCTTCCTCCATTCCTGAGTCTAGGATCCGAGCCTGGGCCAGCTGCCTTGGATGTCTTGGTACACCCTGCCTGTGAACACAGAATGCTTCTACCGGCTTGGCTGAGGATGACGAGGGCTGCTGGCTAGGACCCTTACATTTCGGTAGGTCTTTGTGGCTTGCACTGTGTCCCTTAATCCTGCCACAGGTTCTCCCCCACCTACCAAAAAGGAGAGTGGGCGACATGAACCCATTTGACAGATTAAAAAAATGAAGCGCACAGTCAGCCAGCGGTCAATGTTTGCAAAGCCCTTCTCACTGAATGTTCACAAAGACCTTGGAGTTCCAGCCCCTTTTGACAGATGAGAAAAGGGAGACTTGGAGAGGTTAAGTCACACAGCTTGGTCATGGCAGAGCTGGAATCAACATTCAGATCTTTCTACCTCTAGCAGCTCCTGTTTTCCATGGTACCACCCAGCCTCTGAGGAAAGAGTAGCATTTGGGAGGTGAAGCCGGAACACAGCTCAGTCATTTACACCCAGGAGGTGTTAATTAGCCCCAGGGCATAATGAAGGAATGTGGACTTTAGAATCCAACAGACTGGGATTAGAGTCCCAGAGTTGCTGTGTGACCGTGGGCAAGTTGCTTCCCTTCTGTGATCTTCGTTTGCTCATGTCTAAAGCAGACTGAAAATCTCTACTCTGCAGTTGATCTATGGATTCGGTGGAATCCCAAGTGGGTGAGGGCCTAATCAGGGTGGCTCCTTGTTTATATGTGTCATCGCATTATGTCTGATTGCAGTGAAAAGGCAGAGCTGGTGGCAGTGCGGCTGGCCCTGTCTGCCCCCATGCCTGGGTGAAAATTAGGGCTCTCATTCCTCTGCCAGTCCTACTCTTAACTGGGGCTTCAGAAATAAAAGAGGAGCTGGGTGTTCAGGGTCTGGGTCTAAGTCCAGCCCCTCTCCCTGTGACTCTTCACGCCTTCCCTCTGCCAGGCCTCCAGCTGTCCTGCCCCTCCCCCCGCCAGAGCCCACCCCCGCCCCAAGAGCTCTGGGCTGTTTAATGGGGTGGAGCTGTCTTTAATCTGCTCCATAAATGTTTTCGGGATCCTCATTAGAAACCATAATGTCCTATTAATATGCTGATGAGATTTCCTTCGGTGCTGGGGAAGGAAGAGTAACTGGGGTGGGGCTAGGGCGACAGAATTCGCCATGGGGATCCGGGGGAGACGAACATAGCTGAGCTGGCGGTGTCTCCCCTACGCCTTGGGAAACTCAGGAAGACTCAGTCCCAGGCCCCATGTTCCCTCCGCACAGGCCCCAGGGGTCTGAGTCAGCTGCTGTGGGGACCGGCGGGTAGATGCACACACACCCCTCCACACCCCACCCCTCAATACCACCTTGGGGCCTCACCCTGGTGACCAAGGTTAGTCACCAAAGCCTACACTTAGTCTTCATTTGTTCCTGCCACTGGCATCTGCGCTGACCGCACTGGGGCCTAGCACCCGGACTTCAGCGAGATACAGCGTAGCACTTTTGGACCGTGGGAAGAAGCAAGGTACGTAACGTGGCCAACTTGCAGTTGGCTCTCAATAAACTGTGGCTATGAAGACAAGTCCCTGCCCCGTGTTGCTCCTCGTCCGAAGGGCGAGGGAGGCAAATGCGTAGGCGACTCAAATCCTGCCTTGTGACATAGAGGTGTTCTACATAACGAAGGAGGGAGGGGCTCTGCGCGTTCACGCGGCCGGGTGTGTGGATCAATGCCACAGAGATTTCCACGGGCGGCCTCTGCGCCAGGCCTTTACGTGTGCTGTGCCCTCGGCCAGGAATGCTTCCCCACATCTCAGCCTGTGAAAGTCCTGACGCCCTTCAAGACCAGCTCCCTGATTCTCCTGGCTAACCCCAACCCCTGCCTGGCCCTGCAATCTCCCGCAGTGGGCCTGGATTCGGAGGGACTGGCGTCTGCGTCTTGTCTCCCTGAAGGAGGCTGTGCGCTCGGGCTGGTGACTCAAATGGCATTCACTGATGCGCATCTGCACACTCCTTGCTTACCTCTGTGGGCCGGTAGACCCTTGACTCCCTGCCCGGCAAGAACCCTGTTCCCTCACCTCCTTCGAAGTTCTTGGCGGCTGCTGGCTCCAGCCTCCTGGCTCAGACCCTCTATTCCTGGCTTCTCAAAGTCATTCAGATTGGGACCCCTGATTCAGCCAACCCTGACTGCCCAGGTAGGCAGCTGGTCCCACTTCGCAGGGCTCCCTGTCTAACCCTCCTCCCAGGGCTACCCCTGGGAACACCTTGGCCTGAGCCTCTCTTATTCCCCTCCCCCATTCCCAGGAAAACTCACCTTCCTGGCCCTTTGGCCTCTGTCCCCAGCTGGGGCATATTAGCCGTGATACCTGTCTGCAGGCCGTTCCCTCCATCCAGCTTTCAGTCAGTCATCTGGGCTCAGATCTCCCCAGGACCATGTGACAAGTGGAAAGCACAAGTGGAACAGACAGGGTTCAAGTTCTGACCCCACCACTTATTTGCTGAGTGACTTTAGGCAAGTCACTTAAGCTCTCTATGCCTTGGTTTCTGTAAAAGGGGAATAATATTATCTATGTCGCAGAGCTGTTATGCAGATTCAAGGAGATCATGTATATAAGGCACAGTGCCTAGTACACAGTGAGTGCTCAATAAATGCCAGTTATTATTCCCCAGCCTTCTCGGAGGTTCGTCCAGGTTAGCTCCAAGCCCACACTGTCGCCCAGCCTCCAGGCTTCTCCCCTGCCCCCAGTTCAGCTTCTTCCTACTGCCCAAATTCTGGGTTTGGAATCAGGCCGACCTAGTTTCACTTCTAATTCTACTGCTTAACTCAGAGAGTATTTCTCTAAGCCTCAGTTTCTTTCTCTCTAAACTGGGGCTATGAATTGCCCCCTCAACAGGTTGATGTGAGGGCCAAATGAAATGGCTGCCATCAAAGTGCCTATCATGGTGCTTGGCACCCAGTAGGAATTTATCTTGTCACATCCATAGAGCTCAGATATGAGTCCAGTATGGCTTGGGCCCAGGGAGCACGAAGGGAGGGGAATGCCTGGGAAAACTGACAGGGATGCTAGGAGGCCCTGGGAAGGGTGGCCAGGCTCACCAAGGCAGTGCCTGAAGGGCACAGCAAGCTTAGGCTTGACGCAGGCGGTGGGCGCAGACAGGAGTGCGGATCTGCCTTCGGGGCCCAGCAGAAGCAATAGTTCTGAGGCTGGCATACTGCAGGCCCCAGCCAGTGGCACCGTCGTCCCTGAGGGTAGAAGTGGGAACAATACGAGGAGGGGCCTGGAGAACATACATGCGGTCAAGCAAAGGACGGGAGCTACAAGCTGGAAGGCCAGTGCCAGAGAGGGCCCAGCAAGCAGGGGTCAGGTGGAAGCAGAGCCTGGGGGGACAGCCAGGGCCCCGGCGCTCACCCCGGCACCCGCATCCGGGGTCTGTTGTCAGCCGCATTGAGTTGCTGGCTTGTGGGGTCTAGGTTTGCGGAGCCAGACTGCTTGGCTTTGGTTTGCCACTTACTGGCTGTGTGACCTTGGGCACACCACTCAGCCTCTCTGTGCCTCAGTCTCCCCATCTGTAAAGTAGCAATCATATTTTGTACCTCATAGGGCTATTATGCTGGTTAAATATCTTGGTATATGTAAAGCACTTAAAACAGGACTTGGCATACGATTTCTGCTACAATTAGGATTATTTTGGCTATTACTATTTTGTCCCGCCTGCCTCTCTCAGGTCTGTCTTAGGCCCTGGGCCGGGAGGGAGGGCCCTCAGGAGAGCCAGTGGAGCTGAGGCTGACAGTGGAGAAGAACTGAGATGGGTGCATCCGCCCCCTGCCTTCCCATCAGCACCTGCTCCTCCAAGCTAGTCTCATCTCCGAGGGCCCTCTGAGCTCTCACAGCCTGCGATATGTGATCAAGCGGCCTTCGTTAAGTGCCCATAGTCCCATACTGTGCTATGACCAGGCCTAGCCTTCAGGGACAAATCCAGACTCACAGAGAGGGACAGAAAAGCAAAGAATCCTAGATCCTTAGAGCTAAACGTTCTAGAACTGTCCAGATTCCAACCATTCTGCCCAATTGTTCTCATGAGCAGTGAGAATCACTTAGAAATTCCAGATAATCTGGCTCAAATCCCAACTCAAACACTTACTAGACATTTGACTTTGGGCAAGTGATCTGACCCGCTTTAGCCTCAATTTCCTCATCTGTAAGATGCAGGTAACAGCAATCTCTCCCCATAGGGTCGCTGTCAGGACAGAGGGTGGTTTGGGAATGGACAGACGGCCTGAGGGGTGCAGAAAAAATGATTCTGAAAGTAGAATTTCTAAGTAAAGTGGGGTCACGGAAGCAAGTGAGTGGGTCCCAAGTGCAAACCCAGGGATGTCACCTGAAGGACTCAAGACAGCAAGGAGGAGTGTGGGGAGAGAGACTGGTTGGGAAGGGACTGCTTTTGGTGGCATTGTGGGGAGAGAGGTTGAGAATCCTGACGGTGCTCTTTAGTTACCCAGAAAGAAGTGAGGTGGTGGTCAGGGAACCAAGGGTCAAAGACATCCCAAAGGCCACTCCCTGTCCGTGACTGCCTGGAGACTTTTCTGGTGCCTGATCCCTCCCTGCATGAACCTGGGTGGACGCTCCCTGGATGGGGCTCAAGACATGGCAGGATCTGAGACTGGAGTTGGGGAAAGCAGGAAACCAGAGCCTGTTTAACATTAAATTTTTCTGAACTTCAGCATCCTGGATGCCAGAGCAAAGAAAGACAGGAGAGGGTAGGAGCTGAGGAAGGCAGGAGAGCGAATGGAGACATGGGTAGTAGATGACTTCGAGAGGACTGTAGGAGCACACAGGAAGCCCCAGGACCAAGGCCAGGGGCTTAAAGCCAGGGGCCAGCCCTCCTTGAATCAGTCATTGGGATTCTCCAAAGCTCAACTTGTCTCTATGGAGCCGCTCAGATCAGGAAATCATCCATCTAAAAACATGTATTAAACACTTACTAAGCACCAGACACTGAGGCTGGGAAAACAGAGGTTCATCCCACAAGCCTCGCCTTCTCATGAGTTAGTATCTCTCAGCTGATGTCATGGGACACAGGTAGGGTGAGGGATGGGGTGTGTGTGGAGCTTGAACTCAGCTGTTACTGATTTGCATAATACAGCCTTCTTTCTCTCTGAGCCTCAGCTTGCCCATCTGTATAATGGGAGAGAGTGGGGGACTAGATGCTTTATAAGGGCCCACGAGTCTGAGTTGGTGAAGGGGGCTCAGGGGCTTTGAGAGGGGCTGAGCAGTGCCCAGACCCCAGGACCTCAGGGCAGCAGGGCTGGAAAGCTCTTTCTGAGCCTAGAAGGTGCCTGCTGTACCCCAGGATTCCTGGCCCTCCCATAGAGGCCCTTTGGGCTGGACTCCCAGGGAAGCCCTTTGGGCTGGACTCCATGGGGTTAAGACCATATGTGAAACCGCCTTCTTGCCTTCCCTGCTGTGTAGCATGGGCTGTCCAGACGTCTGCTTGCCCACCAGGCCTGGAGCACTTAGGTTTTAGACCACAGAGGAGCAGCCATGGAGAACTGATGTGGCTGTTTCCCTTATAGGCCCCAGACCCTCTCTGGTGACCAGAGGAGGCCAATTAGCAGAGAACAAAATGCTTCCTGCCCTGGGCCCTCGCCTACCACTGCCTGCATCTGCTCAGAGCTTACTGGTCATTTGAGCTGTCTCTGGGGACAGAGGATGGGGCTTCCACGGACTGCCTGGCTCCAGGCAGCAGCCTGCGTCCTGAGGGAGGCCAGAGGAGGAGGAGCAAGGTGCCTGCTGCTGCTGGGGCAGCCCGAGACGGCAGGAATACAGTGCACTTGGAGCCGAGGCCAGGATCCGGAGGCTGCTCCCGCTGCCTGCCTGGGAACTAATGCTCCCCAGAGTCTCCTCTGCACCTCTGTGAGGCCCCAGCTGATGCTGGGCATGGGGCTGGGGCAGGGAGAAAGCTTCGGGCCTTTAGAGCATCTCAGTGGAGGAAGCTTCTGGGGTCTAGAGTTCTCACTGGGCCCTGTGATCTTGCGGGTAGGATATGGTTAAAGACCTTCATCCCAAACTTTCCAAGCTGGTCTGGAAAACCGGTTTGTCTGTCCACCTGCTGTGGAGAAAATGCCCGACTGGAAGGGAGAGGAACTGGGCTCTGGTCTGGGACCTGGGGCTGATGTGCTGCTCTGTGGCTTCTCCATCCCTGGGCCTCAGTTTTCCCATCTGTCAAGTCGGAATTGCAGCGCACCTCACTGGGTCAGCTGACACCGCCTGGAAGAGCTGGAGTGGAGGGGGCAGGGGAAGGTGGTGGAGAGAGGCTGAGTCTGGAGAGGTGATGTCACTTCCTCAGAGGGGTCTCTGCTGATGCCCCTCTCCCACCCATCTCAATCTGAAAGCCAGCCCTGTCACATATTAGTCGTGCGACCTTGGGCAAGTCACTGAATCCCTCTGCACCTCAGTAGACCGGGCATTAGGTCGACCTTACAAGTTATGCATGAGACAGTGTGTGTGAATGAGGTCGCCTTTATAAAGCACTTAGCAGTGCTGGGACAGAGCTAGGGTGAGGGAGAGGGAGGGTGGAGAGCTGTCACACAGAGAAAATGCCTGCAGGAGCCCTCAAGCGCAGCTGCCACCGGCCACTAGCCGCAGCCCGCACCCCTGCCCTGCCATGAATAATGAACTGGGATCGATCCCCTGGCCAGGAAATTCCCTCTGACTTGTTATAAAAGTACGCCCAGCCTGCGAGCCTGCAGCTCCAGACAGCTCTCACCAGCCAGGGCTGAGCTCACCCCGCACCACCCCAGCCTTCCCCAGCCCCGAGAGGGACAGCTCAGTGGGACAGGGCACCGGAGACTGACACCAGGTGGTGCCCACCATCTCCTCCGCTCCATCTCCAGGGAGACGGGACAAAGGAGCAGGATCACCTATGGCAGGAGCCCCCACAGCCAGTCCCCAAGAGTAAGGAGACAGAGCACAGACGTGGGTTTGAATCCTGCCTCCACCACTTGCTGCCAAGTGCCTCAGTTTTGTCAGCTGTAAAATGGAGATGTAATTCCTTCCTCATGGAGTTAGTCCTGGATTCAAATGATTTAAGGTATGCAAAGTGCCCAGCACAGGGCCTGACCCGCGGGAGGTGCTCAATACATGATAGTTCAGGCCTTCCCACTTCTCCCTCCTGCCCCGCCTACTGTGAAACCCAGGAACATATCACAGGGGACTGAAACTTTGAGTGACTTTCTTAAAAGCAAGAGCCTACTGAGATATAATTCACAAGCCATAAAATTCACCCTTTTAAAGTGCACGATTCAGTGGTTTTTTACTATATTCAACAGAGTTGTGCAACCATCACAATTATCTAATTTTAGAACATTTTCATCATCCCCAAAAGAAACTCCATACCCATTAGCAGTCACTCCCAATTTCCACCTTCTCCACTCCATGCCCTTGACAGCCACTAATCTACTTTCTATCCCTATGGATTTGCCTTGTCTGGATATTCCACGTAAGTAGCATCACGCAGTATGTGGCATTTGGTCTCTGGCTTCTTTCACTTAGCATAATGTTTTCAAGCTTTATCCACGCTGTACCGTGTAACAGTACTTCATTCTTTTTCATGGCTGAGTAATGTTTCGCCATGTGGATAAACTACATTTTGTTGATCCATTCATCAGCTGACGGACATTTGGGTTATTTCCACTTTTTGGCTATTGTGAATAATGCTGCTATGAACCTTCATGTACAAGTTTTTCTGTGGACGTATGCTTTCGTTTCTCTTGGAGATATATATATACACATGAGGGAATGGTTGGTTCATAAGGTAACTGTATTTTAACCTTTTGAGGAACTGCCAGACTGGTTTCCAGAGCAGCTGCACCATGTTACATTTCTACCGTCAGTGTCTGATGCTTCGAATTTCTTCACATCCTTGCCAACACTTGTTATTATCTTTTTGATTATAGCCAACCTTGTGGGTGTGAACTGGTATCTCCTTGTGGGTTTGATGTGCATTTCCCTGATGGCTAATAACATCGAGTATTTTTTCATGTGTTGTTGGCCAGTTGCGTATCTTCCTTGAGAAATATCTATCCAGATCCTTTGCCAATTTTTAATTGGATTGTTTGTCTTGTTTGTGTGTGTGTGTACTCATTTTTATTTATTTGTCTATTAGGGAACACATGTAAGATGTACAAAAATTCAAAAGGAGCAATATGATACTCAGTGACATGTAACTCTCCTTCCTCCCCTTTCCTCCAAATATCCATTCTCCCTCCTGGGAGACAGCTACTTTTAGTACTTTCCATTTATTTTTCCAGAGATATTTCATGCATTTACAAACATATACATATAAATATTTTAATATGCATATTAAGAAATTATTAAAATTATTTCAGTAATAAAATTTGTTTTATAATTTCATATGCTAGATAATCATAGGCACAAAGCTTTCTACAATAAGGCAACAATCATTAATTCAGTTCTGTATTATTACTTAATTTAGATCTTACCTTATGTAATAATGCATCACTTACCATCTACCATGATATTTTTATCTTCATTAGATGCTTTAAAAACACTTTATTATAGAAAGTGTCAAACATACTCCAAAGTAGGGAGAATAATATAATAAACCCCAGATACCCAACAAGTATGCATATTTTAAGGCTTTTAATAAACAATGCCAAGTTTTCCTCTATAGGTTTTTAGTGATTTATACCCCTATCTGCTACATATGAGATTTACACTATCTTCATTTTTTAAATTAATACATAATAATTATACATATTTATGAGGTACACGTGATATTTTGATATATGCATATAATGTGTAATGATCAAATCAGGGTATTTAGGATATCCATCACCTCAAACATGTATCATTTCTTTGTGTTGGGAACGTTTCAGATTTTCTCTTCCAGCTATTTTGAAATACACTATGAATTATTGTTAACTATGGTCACCCTACTGTGCTATCAATCACTAGAACTTATTCCTTCTATCTAACTGTATGTTAGTACCCATTAACCAACCTCTCCTCACCCCCTCTTCCCAGCCTCTGATAACCATCGTTCTACTTTCTACCTCCATGAGATCAACTTTTTTAGCTCCCACATGAGTGAGAACATGCAACATTTGTCTTTATGTGCCTGACTTATTTCAGTTAACATAATGACTTCCAGATCCATCATGTTGCTGCAAATGACAGGGTTTCATTTTTTTAGTGGTTGAATAGTATTTCATTGTGTATATGTACCACATTATCTTTATCATTTATGGGACCATAGGTTGATTCCATATCTTGGCTATTGTGAATAGTGCTCCAATAAACATGGGTGTGCAAATAGCTCTTTGATACACTGATTTATTTTCTTTTGGATAATCCCAGCAGTGGGATTGTTGGATCATATGGTAGATCTATTTGTAGTTGTTTAAGGAATCTCCATACCATTTTCCACAAGGGCGATACTAATTTACATTCCCACCAGCAGTGTACTGGCATTTCCTTCTCTGCATCCTCACCAGCATTGGTTATTTTTTGACTTTTTGATAATAGCCGTTCTAACTGGGATGAGATGACATTTCATTGTGGTTTCGATTTGCATTTCCCTGGTGATTAGAGACGTTGAACATTTTTTCATACGACTGTTGTCCATTTGTATGTCTTCTTCTGAAAAATGTCTATTCAGACATTTGCTCATTTTTAAATTGGATTATTTGGGTTTTTTTACTGTTGAGTTGTTTGAGTCTCTTACATATTCTAGTTATTAATCTCTTGCTGGATGAATAATTTGCAAGTATTTTCTCCCATTCTGTAGGTAGTCTCTTCACTATATTGATAGTTTCCTTTGCTGTGGTGCAGAAGCTTTTTAGCTTGGTGTAAGCCCATTAGTCTATTTTTCACTTTTGTTGCTTGAGTTTTTGAGGTCTTACCCAAAAAATCTTTGCCCAGACCAATGTTGTGAAGCATTTTCCCAATATTTTCTTCCAGTAGATTCATAGTTCTAGGTTTACATTTAAGTCTTTAATCCATTTTGTTTTGATTTTTGTATATGATGAGGGATAAGGGTCTAGTTTCGTTCTTCTGCATATAGATATCCAGTTTTCCCAGGACCATTTATTGAAGAGACTGTCCTTTCCCCAATGAATATTCTTGGCACCTTTGTTGAAAATGAGTTGGCTGTAAACATGTGGATTTATTTCTGGGTTCTTGATTCTGTTCCATTGGTTTATACGTCTGTTTTTATGCCAGTATTGTGCTGTTTTGGTTACTATAGCTCTATAATATATTTTAAAGTCAGGTAGTGTGATGCCTCCAGCTTTGTTCTCTTTGATCAGGATTGTTTTGGCTATTGGAGGTATTCTGTGGTTCCATATGAATTTTAGGAGAGTTTTGTCTGTTTCTGTGAAGAATGTCATTGGTATTTTGATAGGGATTGCATGGAATCTACGGACTGCTTTGGGTAGTATGCACATTTTAACAATATTAATTCTTTCAACTTATGAACATGGGATATCTTTCCATTTTTTTGTGCCCTCTTCAATTTTTTGTCATCTGTGTTTTATAGTTTTCATTGTAGAGATCTTTCACTTCTTTGGTTAAAGTTGTTCCTAGGGGGTCTTTTTGGAGCTATTTTAAGTGAGATTGCCTTTTTGATTTCTTTTTCAGATTGTTTGCTGTGGCATATAGAAATGCTACTGAGTTTTGTATGTTGATTTTATATCTGCAACTTTACTGAATTTGTTTATCAGTTCTAACAGGTTTTTGGTGGAGTCTTTGTTTTTCTAAATATAAGATCGTATCATCTGCAGACAAGGACAATTTGACTTCTCCCTTTCCAATGTGGATGCCCTTTATTTCTTTCTCTTGCCTAATTGCTCTGGCTAAGACTTTCAATACTATGTTGAAAAAAAGTGGTGAAAGCACATCCTTGTTTTGGTTCAGATCTTAGAGGAATGGTTTTCAATTTTTCTCCATTCAATATGACGTTAGCTGAGGGTTTGTAATATATACACTTTACTGTTTTAAAGTATGTTCCTTCTATACCCAGTTTGTTGAGAGTTTTATCATGAAAAGATGTTGAATTCTATCAAATGCCTTTTCTGCATCTACTTAGATGATCATATGGTATTTGTCCTTTATTCTGTTGATGTGGTATATCACATTTATTGATTTGCATGTGTGGGACCATTCTTGCATCCCTGGGATAAATCTCACTTGATCATGGTGTATTATCTTTTTGAAGTGTTGTTAGATTTGATTTGCTAGTATTTTATTGAGGACTTTTACATCTATGTTCATCAGGGATATTGGCCTGTAGTTTTCTTTTTTTGCTGTATCCTTTTCTTGTTTTGGTATCAAGGTAGTGCTGGCCCCTTAGAATGAGTTAGGAAGAATTCCCTCCTCTTCAATTTTTTGGAATAGTTTGGGAAGAATTAGGGTTAGTTATTCTTTAAAAGTTTGGTAGAATTCAGCAGTAAAGCCATCCAGTCCTGGTCTTTTCTTTATTGGGAGACTGTTCATTACTGATTCAAATCTCATTACTGTTCAGATAATGTTCAGATGTTCTCTCTCTCTTTCTCGTTCAGTCTTGGTAGGTTATATGTGTCCAGGAATTTGTCTGTTTCCTCTAGGTTTTCCAATTTGTTGACATAGAGTTTTTCATAATAGTCTCTAATGATCCTTTGTGTTTCTGTTGTATCAGTTGTAATGTCTTCTTTTTTGTTTCTGATTTTATTAATTTGGATCGTCTCTCTTTTTTTCTTAGTCTAGCTAACAATTTGTCAATTTTGTTTATCTTTTAAGAAAATCAACTTTTTATTTTATCGATGTTTTGTATTTTTTGATTTCCATTTCATTTAATTCTGCTCTGATCTTTATTATTTCCTTCCTTCTACTAATTTTGGGTTTGATTTGTTATTGTTCTTCTAGTTCCCAGAGGTGCATCATTAGGCTGTTTATTTGAAATCTTTCTACTTTTTTGATGTAGGCATTTGTTGCTATAAACTTCCCTCTTAGCATTGTTTCTTCCGTATCCTGTAATTTTTGCATGTTGTGTTTCCATTTTCATTTCAAGTTTCAAGAAATTTTTTGATGTCCTTCTTAATTTCTTCACTTACCCAGTGGTTGTTCAGGAGCATGTTATTTAATTTCCATGTATTTGGACAGTTTCCAAAGCTCCTCTTATTATCCGTTCTAGTTTTATTCCATTGTGATTTGAGAGGATACTTGACTTGATTTTGATTTTTTAAAATATTTGTTGAGACTTCATTTGTGGCCTAATGTGTGGTCTGTACTGGAGAATATTCCATGTGCTGACAATAAGTATGTGTATTCTGATGCTGTTGGATGAAATGTTCTATAAATGTCTATTATGTGCATTTGGCCTATAGTGCAGTTTAAGTTTGATTTTTTTGTTGTTGATTTTCTGTCTAGATGACCTGTCCAATACTGAAAGTGAGGTATTGAAGTTCCCAACTATTATGCTATGGGGGTCTCTCTCTCTCTCTTTAGCTCTAATAATATTTGTTTTATATATCTGGGTACTCAAGTGTTGGGTTCACATATATTTCCAATTGTTATATCCTTTGCTGAATTGATCCCTGTATCATTATACAATGACTTTCTTTGCCTCTTTTTATGTTTTTTTGACTTAAAGTCTGTTTGTCTGATATAAGTGTAGCTACTGCACACTTTTGGTTTTCATTTGCGTGGAATATTTTTTTCCATCCTTTCACTTTTAGTCCTTGTGTGTCTTTACAGGTGAATCAAGTTTCTTATGGGCAGCATACTGTTGGGTCTTGATTTTTTTATCCATTCAGCCAGTCTATTTTTTAATTGGAGAATTTAAACCATTTACATTCAAGGTTATTAATGATAGGTGAGGACATACTGCTGTCATTTTGTTAATTGTTTTCTGATTGTTTTGTATACTTTTTGTTCCTTTCTCCTTCTCTTATTGTTTATCTTTGCAATTTGGTGTTTTTCTGTAGTGATAATGTTTGATTCTTTTATCTTTCTCATTTGTGTTTCTGCTCTTCCAGTGAGCTTTATACTTCAGCATGTTTTCACGATGGTGGATATCATCCTTTTTCTTCCAGATGTAGGATTCCTTTAAGCATTTCTTGTAGGGCCAGACTAGTGGTGACAAATTTCACAGTTTTTGTTTATCTGGAAAAGACTTCATTTCTCCTTCATTTCTGAAGGATAGATTTCCTGAGTATAGTATTCTTGTCTGAAACATTTTTTTTTTCTTTCAGCACTTTGAATATAGTATTATATTCTCTCCTGGCCTGGTTTCTCCTGGTTTCTGCTGAGAAATCTCCTGGCAGTCTGATGGGAATTCCCTCATATGTGACTTGGTGCTTTTCTCTTGCTATTTCTAGAACTCTCTATTAGTCTTTGACTTTTGACAATTTGACTATAATGTGCCTCAGAGAGGATCTTTTGGGTTGAATCTATTTGGGAATCTTTGAGCTTCCTTTATCTGGATGTCTATATCTCTTCCAAGACTTGGGAGGCTATCATAATTATTTTGTTGAGTAGTTTTTCTATGACTTTTTCCATCTCTTCTCCTTCTGGAAATCCCAAAGTTCAAATATTTTTTCACTTGATGGTGAGCCATATGTCGCATAGGCTTTCTTTATTCCTTTTTAATCTTTATTCTTTTTTTTATCTGACTATGTTATTTCAAAAGATCTGTCTTCAAGTTCCAAAATTCTTTCTTTTGCTTGATCTAATCTATTGCTGAAGCTCTCAATTGTATTTTTTATTTTATTCAATAAATTCTTCAGTTACAGGATTTCTATTTCGTTCTTTTTTATATCTATTATTTTGTTGAATTTCTCATTCAGATTATGAATTGTTTTCCTGATTTCTTTGTGTTATTATTCTGTGTTCCCTTGCATCTAGCTGAGTTTTCTTGAGATCATTATTTTTAATTCCTTTTCAAGCATTTCATAAATTTCTTTTTCTTTGGGGTCTGTTAATGGAGAATTATTGTGTTCCTTTGGAGGTGTCATTTTTCCTTGCTTTTTTCATGTTTCTTATGTGCTTCCATTGATATCTGGGCATCTTGCACAGCTGCCATTTCTTCTAATTTTATGGAGTATCTTCTGTAGGGAAAGACTTTTTCCTATATATATTAATATATATATATTAATAATATTGGTTTGGTAGGGTGTTTTGGCTTTGGAACTGGGTGAGCAGCATAGTGTAGTCTCTGTATGATTACTTTGGCTGTAATCAACTTCAGTGGTGTCTCTAAGTTCCTTAGTGGCTTAGGCTACAGTTGTTTGTGTAGCCTGTGGTAAGGCTTTGCTGGTCATGGGGGCACCAGGTTGGCCAATCTACAGACCCATCAGTGACATGTGGGGGCACCAGTGGTGTTTGCAGCAGAGTGAACGAGCAAGTCCCCAAACCCGCAGGTAGGGTGAATGTGTGCCAGTGGTGTCTGCAGTGGGGCAGGTGGGCCAGTCCTCAGGCCCCTGTGCTGGGCACATGGACACAAGGTAGCCCCACTGCTGCAAAGTGGAGTGGAGTTACTGTCAATGGCAGCAGCCTTGGGCAGATTGCTCTCAGGTTCTTGGGTTTTTTTTTTTTTTTTGGTTGAATTGTAAGAGTTCTTTATATATTTTGAGTACAAGTCCTTTATCAAATATATGATTGGCAAATATTTTCTCCCATCTTGTGATGTATATTTGTCTTTTCATTTTCTTGATGGTGTCCTTTGAAAGACAAAGTTTTTAATCTTGATGAGGTCTGATTTATCTACATTTTTTGTCACTTGCATTTTTCGTGTCATGTGTAAGAAACCACAGGAACCTAATCTAAAGTCACTGTTTTCTTCTAAGAGCTTTACAGTTTTAGCTCTTGCATTTAGGTCTCCAATACGTTATGAGTTAATTTTTGAATTAGTGTGAAGTAAGTGTCCAAATTTGTTCTTTAAATATGGACACACAATTTTCCTAGTACCATTTCTTGAAAAGTGTATTCTTTCTGCCACTGAACTGTCTTGACACTCTTATTGAAAATCAATTGGCCATATGTGCAATGGTTTACCTCTGGAATCTCAATTCCATTCCATTGATTTCAACGTCTATTCTTATGCCAGTACTACACTGTCTTGATTACAGTAGGTTTGTAGTAACTTTGCAATTGGAAAGAGTGAATGTTCCAACTTTGTTCTTCTCTTTCAAGATTGTTTCAACTATTCTGGATTCCTTTCAATTCCATATGAATTTTAGGATCAACTGATCCATTTCTGCAAAAAAAAAAAAACTAGCTAGGTTTAAAAATAAAGATTGTATTGAATCTGTGGATCAATTAGGAGCCTATTGCCTTCTTATCAATATTAAGCCTTTTGATACATGAACATGGGATAATTTTCCATTTTATTTAGGTATTCTTTAATTTCTTTCAGCAATATTTTATATTTTTCATGTACAAGTCTTAAAGTTCTTTCACCAAATTTATTCCCAGGTATTTTTATTCTCTCTGATGCTAGTGTAAATGGAATTATTTTCTTAATTTCTTTTTTCAGATTTTCCATTGCTAGTGTATGGAAATATAATTAATTTTTATATGTTTCTCTTGTATCCTGCAACCTTGCTGAACTTGTCAATGACTTCTGTGTTGTGTGTTTATGTGTTCCTTAGGATTTTCTATGTCACGTCATCTTTGAATAGATAGTATTACCTCTTCTTTTTTAATCTGGATGCCCCTTTGTATATTTTTCTTGCCTAATTTTCCTGGCTAGAACCTGCAGTACATTTTTTAATAGAAACGGTGAAAGCAAATATCTATGTCTTATTCTTGATATTAGGAGGAATGCTGTGGGTTTTTTGTAGATGTCCTTGATCAGTATAACGAAGTTCCCTTCTATTCCTAGTTTGTATAATGTTTTATCTTGAAAGCTTGTTGGATTTTGTCAAATGCTATTTCTTTGTCCATTGAGATGATCACATTTTATTTTCTTTTATTCTATTAATATCATGTACATTGATTGACTTTTGGATGTTAAGGCAACCTTGAGTTCCTGGGATAAATCCTACTTGGTCATGGTATATAATCCCTTTTATAAGTTGCTGGATTTGTTTAACTAGTTTTTTGGTTTTTGTGGGGTTTTTTTTGAGTCATCGTTTCTCTCTGTCACCCAGGCTGGAGTGCAGTGGCATGAACATAGCTCACTGCAGCCTCCAACTCCTGGGCTCAAACAATCCTCCTGCCTCAGCCTCTTAAGTAGCTAGGACTGTATGTAGGTCCATGCCACTACACCTGGCTAATTTTTCTTCTTCTTCTTCTTCTTTTTTTTTAGAGAGATATGGTCTAGCTATGTTGCCCAGGCTGGTATTGAACTCCTGGCCTCAAGTCATCCTCCTTTCTCAGCCTACTGAGTCGCTGAGATTAGAGGTATGAGCCACCACACCTGGCAGTTTATTAGTATTTTGTTGAGTGTTATGTAGTCTATATTTATTGGTCTATAGTTTTCTTGTGATATTTTTGGTATTCATAATAAGGTAATACTGGCCTCATAGAATGAGTGGGGAAGTGTTCCCTGCTTATATTTTTTGGAAGATATTGTGAAGAATTGGTGTTAATTTTTCTTTAAATGTTAGGTAGAATTCACCAGTGAAGTCATCTGAGCCTGGACTTGTCTTCGTGGGATTTTTTTTTTTTTTTTGGATTACCGATTCAATCTCTTTAGTTGTTATAGTCTATTAAAATTTTCTATTTCTTCTGACATTGGTTTCAACAGTTTTTGTCTTTTTATATATTTGCGTATTTTATCTGGGTTATCTAATTTACTGGCATACAATTGTTCATAGTATTCCCTTATAATCCTTTTTATTTCTGTAAAGATAGTAGTCATGTCTCTGCTTTCGTTTCTCATCTTAGTAATTTGAGTCCTCTAGTTTTTCTTGGTTAGCCTAGCTAATTCTGTTGACATTTTTAAAGAACTAACTCTTGGTTTTGTTGATTCTCTGTGTTGCTTTTCTATTCCTTTTTTTTTTTTTTTTTTTTTAGACAGAGTCTCACTGTGTTGCCCGGGCTAGAGTGCCGTGGCATCAGCCTAGCTCACAGCAACCTCAAACTCCCGGGCTCAAGCGATCCTCCTGCCTCAGCCTCCCGAGTAGCTGGGACTACAGGCATGCGCCACCATGCCTGGCTAATTTTTTCTGTATATTTTTAGTTGTCTGATTAATTTCTTTCTATTTTTAGTAAAGACGGGGTCTCGCTCTTGCTCAGGCTGGTTTCGAACTCTTGAGCTCAAACAATCCGCCCGCCTCGGCCTCCCAGAGTGCTAGGATTACAGGTGTGAGCCACTGTGCCTGGCCTCTATTCTTTATTTGATTAATTTCTGCTCTAATCTTTATTATTTCCCTTCTTTTCCTTGCTTTGGGTTTAGTTTGTACTTCTTTTTCTAGTTTTTGATGGTGTAAGGTTAGGTTAATATTTGAAATCTTTGTTCTTTTGTAATACAGGCATTTACAGCTAGAAATATGCCTTGCAGTATTGCTTTAACTGCATCCATAGGTTATTGTATGTTGTGTTTCTGTTTTTATTTATCTCGAAGTGTGTTCTAATTTTCCTTGTGATTTATTCTTTGACCCATTGGTTATTTAGGAGTGTGTTATTTAATTTCCATACATTTGTGAATTTCCCAAATTTTCTTTTTTAATTCACTTTTAATTTATCTCCATTTTGAGTGGAGAACATGTTTTATATGATTTCAATCCTTTCTTTTGGAGGGGGAGACAGGGTCTTGCTTTGTCACCTGGGCTAGAGTGCTGTGGCATCAGCCTAGCTCACAGCAACCTCAAACTCCTGGGCTCAGGTGATCCTCCTGCCTCAGCCTCGTGAGTAGCTGGTACTACAGGTGTGTGCCACCATGCCCAGCTAATTTTTTCTATTTTTAGTAGTAATTTTTTTCTATTTTTAGTATTTTAGTCTCACTCTTGCTCAGGGCTCAGACTGGTCTCAAACTCCAGAGCTCAAGAGATCCTCCCTCTTCGGCCTCCCAGAGAGCTAAGATTACAGGAATGAGCCACCGCGCCTGGCCTAATTTCAATCCTTTTAAATTTACTGAGGCTTGTTTCATGATCTAACATATGCTCCATCCTTTAGAATGTTCCATGTGCACTTGAGAATAGTGGGTTGAGAAGAAATTTTGTTGGGTGAAGTGTTCTTTAGATGTCTGTTAGGTCAGTTGATAATGTTGTCCAAATCTTCTATATCTTGTTGATCATCTGCCTTATTGTTCTATCAATTATCAAAAGTGGGATATTGAAGTCTTCAACAATTATTATTGAATTATTTATTTCCTCCCTTAATTCTATCAGTGTTTGCTTTATGTAATTTGGGGATCTTTTGTTAGGTGCATACAGATTTATACTTTTTATGTCTTCCTGATGGATTGACCCTTTCATCATTATAAAGGGTCATTCTTTTAATCCAATAACAATTTTTGTCATAAAGTCTATTTCATCAATATTAGTATAACCACTCCAGATTTCTTGGTTACTGTTAGCATGATATATCTTTTTCAATGCTTTTATGCTCAACCAGTTTGTTCCCTTAAATCTAATGTATGTTTCTTGTAGACAATGCATAGTTGACTGTGTTGTTTTTATACATTCTGCCAATCCCTGTCTTTTTATTGGAGCATTTAACTAATTGATATTTAATGCTATTACTAGTAAGGTTTGAATTATACCTGCCGTTTTGCTATTTGTTCTCTGTATGTCTTATCTCTTTTTTGATACTCTATTCCTCTACTACTGCCTACTTCTGCTGTATTTTATAGTGTATATTTCTGTATACATTTTATAGTGTACCATTTTAATTCTCTTATTTCTTTTACTATGTATTTTTTTTAGTTATTTTCTTAGTAGTCACCCTGCAGATTACAATTAAAATCTCGATTTAAAGCAATCTACTTTGGATTAATACTAAATATCAATAGTCTATGAAAACCTTGCTCCCATATAGCTCCATTCCCTCTTACTTCCTTTGTGCTGTTATTGTCATACAAATTTTTTCGTTAAGCATTATAAGCTTACCAACACAGGTTTGTTATTCTTGCTTTCTTCCATTATCTTTTAAGTCAGATAGAAGAAGAAAAGCATTATAAACAAAAATACATTTATACTGTCTTTTACATACGTATGTAGTTATCTTTACCAAACTCTGTTTCTTTCTCTGGATTTAAGTTACCATATAGAGTCCTTTCACTTCAGCCCAAAGAACCCCCTTAGTATTTCTTGCAGTGCAAGCCTGCAAGCAATGAAATCTTAGTTTGTTTATTTAAAAAAAAAATCTCAGAATGCCTTAATTTCTTCTTCATTTTTGAGGTATAGTTTTGCTGGGCATAGAAATTTTAGCTGATAATCCTTTTCTTTAGCACTTCAAATATATCGTCCCACTGCCTTGTGGCCTCCATGGTTTTTTATGAGAAGTTAGATATTAATCTTATTGCTGATCACTTGTATGTGATGAGTTATTTTTCTCTTACTGCTTTCAAGCTTCTCTCTTTGTCTGTGACCTTTATCAATTGAATACGATCTAGGCGTGAATCTCATTGCATTTATCGTACTTGGAGTTTGCTGAGCTTCTTGATGTGTAGATTCATGTTTTTCATCAAATTGGGGATTTGGGACCATTTTTTTCCTCCCGGTATTCTTTCTGCACCTTTATATTTATTTTCTACTGAAACTCCCATTATGCATGTGTTGGTACACTTGATGTTGTTCCACATGTCTCCGAAGCTCTGTTCATTCTTCATTCTTTTTTCTTTTTATGCTTCGGACTAGAAAATCTCAGTTCAAATTCAGATTTGGTGATTCTTTCTTCTTTTAGCTCAGATATGCTGTTGAGCCCCTAGTGAATTTTGTATGTCATTTACTATACTTTTCAACTCCAGAATTTCAATTTGGG
>RJWJ010001781.1:77015-88864 GCA_004363605.1 Indri indri
GTGGGGTGTGTGTGTGTGTGTGTGTGTGTGTGTGTGTGTGTGAGAGAGAGAGAGAGAGAGAGAGAGAGAGAGAGAGAGAGAGAGAGAGAGAGAGAGAGAAAATGTATAACATAAAATTTATCATTTTAACCATTTTTAAGTGTACAGTTGTCCCTTAGTATTCACAGATGATTGGTTCCAGGACCCCCCCATGGATACCAAAATTCATGGACTTGCAAGTCCCTTATACAAAATGGCATAATATTTGCATATAACCTACACATATCCTCCCATATATTTTAAAGAATCTCTAGACTTATAATACCTAATACAAGGTAAATGCTATATAAATAGTTGTTATACTGTATTGTTTTGTACTTGTCTTATTTTTTATTGTTGTTTTATTACTTTTTCTTCAAATATTTTCAATGCACTGTTGGCTGAATCAGCAGATGCAGAACCTGAGGATATGGGGGGCCAACTGTACCCATCAGTGGAATAAAGTATAATTCACATTATTGTACAACCATCACCATTATCCATCTCCAGAATTTTTTCATCTTCTTAAACTGAAACTCTGTATCCTTTAAACGGTAACTCTCAGTTCCCCTCTCCCTTTAGCCCCTGGCAACCACCATTCTACTTGTTGTCTCTCTGAATTTGACCACTCTAGGTATTCTAGCTAGGTACAAGTGAAATCATACAATATTTGTTCTTTTATGTCTGGCTTATTTTTCACTTACCATAATGTCTTCAAGGTTCATTTATCTATATAGCATGTGCCAGAACTTCCTTCCTTTTTAAGGTTGCATAATAGCCCATCGTAAGTATGTACCACATTTTATTTATCCCATTCATCCATTGATGGACATTTGGGCTGTTTCTACCTTTTGGCTATTGTGAATAATGCTTCTATCAACATGGGTGTACAAATTTCTGTTCAAGTACTTGCTTTAAATTATTTTGGGGTATATGCTCAAAAGTGGAATTGCCTGATCATATGGTAATTCTATGTTTAATTTTTTGTCATACTATTTTCCACAGCAGCTACACCATTTTACGTTCCCACCAGCAGTGCACAAAGGTTCAAGTTTCTCCTTATTCTGGTCAAACACTTGTTGTTTTCTGTTTTTGTTCTTGTTTTTTAGTAGCCATCCTAATGGATGTTAGGTAGTATCTCATTGTGGTTTTGATTTGCATGTCTCCAGTGATTAATGATGTTGAGCACCTTTTCATGTGCCTATTAGCCTCTTGTATATCTTCTTTGGAGAAATGTCTGTTCAAGTCCTTTGCTCATTTTTGAATTGGGTTGTTTGTTTTTTTTATTGTTGATTTTTAGGAGTTCTTTATATATTCTGGGTAATAAGCCCTTATCAGAAATGCAATTTGCAAATATTTTCTCCCATTCCATACATTTGCAAAATATTATCTCCCATTCCTTTTTACTGAGTTGATAGTGTCCTTTGATGCAAAAAAGTTTCTAATTTTGATAAAGTCCAATTTGTCCATTTTTTCCTTTTGCTGCCTGTGCTTCAGTGTCATATCCAAGAAATCATTGCAAATCCAATGCATTAAAGATTCTCACCCCCATGTTTTCTTACACAAGTTTTATAGTTTTAAATCTTATGTTTAGGTCTTGATCCATTTTGGGTTAATTTTTATATACAATGTTAGGTAATGGTCAAACTTAATTCTTTTGCATGTAGATATGCAGTTTTCACAGAACCATTTATTGGAAATATGGTTCTTTCCCCATTGAATGGTTTTAGCATCCTTGTCAAAAATCACTTGACCATATATGTCAGGATTTGTGAGGATTTACTTCTGGGCTCTATTCTATTCCATCGGTCTGTATGTCTGTCCTTATGTCAGTCAATGCTCCATTGTTTTGATTACTGAATACTTGTCATAGGTTTTGAGATCAGTAAGTGTGAATCCTCCAACTTTGTTCTTCTTTTTCAAGAGTGTTTTGGCAATTCAGGGTCCCTCGAGATTCCATGTGAATGTTAGGATGACTTCTTCTATTTCTGAAAAAAAAACCTATTGGGATTTTGACAGAGATTGCATTGAATCTGTAGATCCTTTTGGGTAGTATTGTCATCTTAACAATATTAAGTCCAATCCATGAACACAGAATGTCCTTCCATTTTGTGTCTTCTTTAATTTTCTTCAGCAACATTTTATAGTTTTCAGCATACAAATCTTTTGCCTCCTTAATTAAGTTTATTACTCAGTATTTTATTCTTATTGATGCTGTTGTAAATGGAATTGTTCTCTTAATTTCCTTTTCAGATTGCCATTGTTAATATACAGACACACAGCTTATTTTTGTGTGTTGATTTTGTATTCTGCAACTTTGGTGAATTTATCAATTCTAATAGCTTTTTGTGGAATCTTTAGGGTTTCTGTATGTAAGACCATGTTGTCGGGCACGGTGGCTCACGCCTGTAATCCTAGCACTCTGGGAGGCTGAGTTGGGCAGATAGTTTGAGCTCAGGAGTTCGAGACCAGCCTGAGCAAGAGTGAGACCCCATCTCTACTAAAAAAAAAAAAAAACAGAAAGAAATTAGCTGGACGACTAACAATATATAGAAAAAATTAGCCGGGCATGGTGGTACATGCCTGTAGTCCCAGCTACTTGGGAGGCTGAGGCAGAAGGATTGCTTGAGCCCAGGAGTTTGAGGTTGCTGTGAACTGTGATGAAGCCATGGCACTCTAGCCTGGGCATTAGAGTTAGACTCTGTCTCAAAAAAAGAAAAAAAGAAAAAGAAAGAAAAAGACCATGTTATCTGTGAATAAATATAATTTTACTTCTTCCTTTCCAATTTGGATGCCTTTTAATCATTTAGATGTGGTTTCTTTCAGTTTTTAAAAATTTGTTAATATACTAATCTTGTATCCTGCACTGTTGCTATAATTATTTATTGGTTCCAGGAGTGTTTTTGTTGATTCTTTAGGATTTTCAATATAAACAATCATGTCATCTGTGAACAAAGATATTTTATTTCTTCCTTCCCAAACTGTCTACCTTTTATTTCCTTTTTTGTCTCACTGTATTAGTGAGACCTGCCAGTATGATGCTGAATAGAAGTGGTGAGAGCAGACATCATTGCCTTGTTCCTCATCTCAGCAGGAAACCACCTAGTTTCTCACCATTAGTTATGATATTAGCTGTAAGTCTTTTGTTGATGTTCTTTATCAAGAGAGGTTTTTTAAAATCACTAATGGGTGTTGAATTTTGTCAAGTAATGTTCATGCATCTATTGATGGGATCATGTCATTTTTCTTCTTTAGCTTGTTAACGTGATGGATTATGTAAATTAATTTTCAATGAATATATTTATAATAGATGAGTTAAAGTCTTTGTCTAGTAAGTCCAACCTTTTGTGCCTCTTCAGGGACAGTTTCTATTTATCACTTTTTCCCTGCATATGGGCTATATTTTGTTTCTCTGCATATCTCATAATTGTTTGTTGAAAACTGGACATTTTAAATAATATATGTGGCAACTCTGGAGGCCAGTTTCTTCCCCCTTCAAGGGTTTGTTTCTGTTACTGCTTGATTTAGTTGTTGTCATTTGTTTGTTTAGTGACTTTCCAACTATTTCTATAAAGTGTATTTCCCGTCATATTTGGCTACCAAATTGTGCTTAGTTAGCTTAGTGGTCGGTTAATGATTAGACAGATTTCCTTAAATGCCTTGAACCAACAATCACCTACCCTTTGATGAGGCAGTGTGTGTGTGTGTGTGTGTGTGTGTGTGTGTGTGTGTGTGTGTGTTGGGGTACACCTTCAATGATCCAGCAGTTTACAACTGCTCTAGCCTTCACTTTCTACTTCTACCAAGCCTCAATGCCAGCCAGAGGTGAAACCCTAGGGCCTTCTCAGGTGTATCTGGAACATGCACACACCTCTGCACATGTGAGTGACCTTCTGGAACCCCAGGAGTTTGTCAGAGCATGGCAAAGCCCCATCCAAACATCTCATTCCTTGTATATTCCTTTTAAGTTTTTTGACCAGAAAGCCTCTTGTTTGCCCCAACTGGTACTGGTATTGCTACTGTAATAGCAATTGCTGCTGATTATTTCCAACAAATTTTCTGGAGGCAGGATTTTTCCCACCGAGTGAACTCTGAGCCAGGTCAAATAAAAGCAAGCACTGTGAGTGATGCTTTGCCAGGGAGCTGCTAGACAGGTCAGTAACAATTTTCTGGGAATTGGGCTTTTTGAGGATCTCCAGACCTGGTCTTCCCCCTCTGATTGCTGCTAGGCTGTTGGTTTCCAAGGCTACCGTGGAGCTGGGAAGAAAGAAATGGGGAATAGGGCAAGTCCAAACCCCACAAAGCTCGCTATTCTTACCAAGAGTCAGAATGGTTTTTTGAATAAAACTCCTTGGATTGTTGCAAGCTTTGGTTAATTTCCAGAGTTCTGGAAAAGTTGATTTTGACCATTCGTGCCAGAGTTCTCATTGCTTTTAAGGAGGAGCAGATTTTTAGAGGTTTTTACTCCACTGTTTCAGACATCCTGCTCTGAGCATCTCTTGTAGGGATGGGCAGACATCTGTGAATAAAGCAGGGGGAAAATTCCAAACAGAAGTAACAGCATGTGCAAAAGGATGGAGATATGAAAGATCATGGCTTATTTGGGACCGGCAAATGGCCCTGAGTGACTAGACCATGGGTAAGGCAATGAGGAGGACATTATTCAGGATTTTCTTCTGTTGCAAGTAACTAAAACTCAATTGAAGCAGTCTTCAGGTATCTTTTTAAAAAGATATTAATCAGCTCATGAAATTGATATGGCCATGACTAGATCTAGCTTTAGGCACAGCTGGATCTAGTCCTCAAATGATCATTAGGACTCAGCCTTGCTCTCCTCCTCTCAGCTCTGCTCTTTTATGTATTGGTGTCATTCTTAGACAGGTTCTTCCTTTACGGGTGCAAGATGGTGGCCCCAAGCTTACATCCTCAAAGCTTCAAATTCAATGGTAAGAGAAATTCTTTCTCTCCAACAATTCTGTCAAAAGTCCCAAAACTAAGTTTCACTGTACTCATCTCTAAATTAATCACCATGGTCAGGGAAAATGGAGCAAACTGATTGGCCAGTTCTGAATGACATGCTCTTCTCCCCAACCAGGAGTGAAGTCAGCTCCTAACAGAACCACAGGGACTGAGCATGGGAGAGGGGTAGTGCCTTAAGGAATATGTATATTATCTTACCGGAAGATGGATGATAACTGTGAACCAAGCGGAAACAATAAACACACCCTCCAGAAGGAGTGGTAGAAGCTGAGACTAAGATGTATCAGCTCTAGAGAGATCCTGCCATCTCAGGATCACACTCCTGACAAACCATTCAGCATACTGGTTGAGGATCTGCTCTGTGGCCAGCTCTGTGCTGGGTGCTGGGATACCAACCCTCAGGGAGGCTCCAGTCTAGTTTTAGACATTATCAACCTACAATTTCCCTGATGAAACTTCCCTAAGACGTCATTTATTCCACCTTTAATTGCCCAGGCTAGGAAATTGATGCCCTAAGAGGGCTAGGAATCTTACCACTGGCACATGGCAAATCAGAGGCAGAGTTGGGACAAAAACCAGGTTAGTCTCTTTGTGCTACATACATGGAACATATCCATTCTTCAAGTTATCTTTCCATCCCATCTCTGGAGAGCCTTCCCGGAGTACCCTTATGCCTGCTGGTATCCCCAAAAGAATGGCTAACTTTCCCTGGGTTGACTGTAATGAAGCCTTTCTTTGGGCTCAATGTCGTACTCTTTCCCCTGTTGCCTCACCCTCTGTCCAGCCCCAGCATGTCTGCTTCCTCTTCCTATGCTATTGGGTCACCTGTTCCACCTTCTCTTGCTAACCACTAAGGAGCTTTTGCGAGTAGCCACTTTTCTGTGGGACACTCTGTGGGCATCTCACAGAGAGAGGCAGCATTCAGATACAGGTAGTGTGAACCAAGGGTTGTCGATAACACTCCACTTGGGAGCATGGAGATCCCTCTGCTCTCCAGCCCCAAGGGGCTGTGACTCTTCCCGCTCCTGCCCTAACCAAGGAGGGGAGAGAGGGGTATAACGGGTCACAGAAGCACTCTGGGAGTCGCCTGAGTAACCTGACTCTGTCTGCCTCAGAACCTAGATCTCTCTGGGCCCACGCATCTGTGAGGTCATCTGCACGTGCTCTGGGCAGGGCTAGGGCACTCTGGCCCTTTCCTGGCCCTCTCCCCTGACCCACAGAACCATGACAAGTTCCCCTTTTCTGGAAGCTACTCTGTTGCCTTCCTGCTGGTTCTTCTTTCTGGGGCCCACTGCAGCCTTGCTGTGCCTACCATCACCTCTTGCCTCCTAGACTGCTGCAGTTCATCTTGACCGGTCTCTCTGCTTCTTTTTTTTATTTATTTTTGAGACAAGGTATCTCTCTGTTGTCCAGGCTGGAGTGCAGTGGTGTCATCATAGCTCACAGCAACCTCAAACTCCTGATCTCAAGGGATCCTCCTGCCTCAGCCTCCCAAGTAGCTGGGACTACAGGTGTGCACCACCATGCTCAGCTAATTTTTCTATTTTTTGTAGAGATGGGGTCTCACTATGTTGCCCAGCCTGGTCTTGGACTCCTGACCTCAAATGATCCTCCTGCCTCAGCCTCCCAAAGTGCTGGGATTATAGGCATGAGCCACCATACCTGGTTGGTCTCCCTGCTTATACTCAGGCTCCTCCTCCCGTTATCATCTATTCTCCAAACAGAAGCCAAGAGGGTCCTGTTAAAACAGCAGTCAGACCATATGGCTCCTCTGCCCAAAACCTTCCCACTAGCTCCCCACTTCACTCAGAATAAAATCGGAAGTCCTTATAACAGCCTACGAGACCCCTCACTAACTGGGTCCTGCTTCATCTCTGACTTCATCTCTTCCTACTCTCACCCTCCCTCCCTCTTCTCCAGCACCGTGACCTCCTAGACAGCCAATCAGGCTCTCACCTCAGGACCTCTGAGATCTGAACAGTCTGTTCACTGTGTCCAGAATCTTCATCCCCAGATATCTGCGTGGTGTGCTCCCGTACCCATTACAGGTCTTTAATCAAATGTTACCTCCTCTCTGACTATTCCTTTAAAACTTTTAATCCCTCTCTTCCCCAGCATTCCCTATCCATGTCCCCTACTTTTTCTTCTTGGACCCTCTAACATGCTATGTCTTTTACTTATCGATTGTATTTATTGATTTCTTTGAGCTCTATGAAGCAGCAGTTTTTGTCTGTTTTTCCAAATGCTTCATTGCCAGCACTTAGAACATTGCCTGGCACACAGTAGGTGCTGCATACATATTTGTTGAATGAATAAATGAATGAATAGTCCTGAATAATCAGAATTTTGGATGTTTTTTGTGCCATGCAAAATCAGGGCCAGGAAGTTACTTAGACCACTTCACCTGACTGCCCATTCTCATTTGATATGTGGGAAGATTGAGGCTCAGAGAGGGAACAGGAGTTGCCCACAATTACAGAGAGTTAGTGTAGTCAGAAACCAGCTGTTTAACCCATACAACCAGGAAACCTTCCCTGGCAGTTTTCTTGGGACCTATCCTATCCTACAAGGAGCCCCTTCTCTGCACAAGGAGAGGGGAGGGGTCATCAGGTGGGAATTAGGGTGGTGATGAGTGGCATGCATTAATGCCTACTTTGTCCCGGGTATCACACCAATTCATATAAGATGGCACAGATCCAGGTCTGTTGACCAATAGTGTTGTTTGTCTGACGTTCTGGACTCTGCTAGCTCTCTGTAGACTCCATTTGGAGATCAGATCTCAGTCAGGGGCTCAGGGTCCTGAACATTCTCCAGGAGAGGTGGGTCTGGAACAGGCCACTGCAGGCCCAGGGGCTGCAGGACTGTCACACACTGCTGTACTGCCTGGCCCAGGACCTCCTTTTTCTCTGTCCCAGGCCTGGAAAGCTGGGCTTATTTTCAGGGTTGGACTAACATTTCCCCACGGAGTATGGCAAGTCCACGGTCCAGCCAAATGGAGGCCCCTCCCGCTCCTTGGAGGAGAGGAGAAAGGGGGAGGGGGAGTGGGGCAGCCTTCCAGAAGGGATAGCTTTGCCGAGTTCCAGCCTAATATCCTGGAGCTATTCCTAGGTAGATTGTGGTCAGTGGAATTATGCTTTTATCAGGCTGCTGGGAGTTTCAATAAAATCTTTATGGCCGGGAAAGTTCTCTTTATGGAAATCAGATTATTGAAGTGCCTGCTGGGGGGAGGGCCTCACCAGCCTGCTTTCTCCCTGCTGCCTCCGTCCTCCCCTTCAGGACAGCTCCCCCACTCGGCTCTTTCCCTCCCCTCCCATAGGCCCCCAGCTCCCAGGAAAATTTGCACTTGGCTCGGGGGAACATGGAGAGGGCCTTGGCAGGTAGAGGGGCACTAACGGAGCTCTCCCGGGGCACTGGTGGCACTGCAAAATTCATGTTGCAAAGTAGCTCTCACCCAGTCCCCCCTCCGCCATCTCCATTGAGGATCCTTGGTTTTGCCATTTCTGGGTCAACTTTTCTCTGCTCCTGGCTCACCATGTTGGCAGTCCCGGGATTCTTGTCCTTAGCACACAGCTGAGCCCTCCCCTCACCCCCTGCCCTGCCCATCTGTCTACAGAACCTTCCTGCCTGGCATCTCAGGGGGCTGGGGTTGGGGCCTGACCCCAAGGCAGTGTTGCTACAGTTCTATGGGGACTTGCTCAGGAGTGCCCTGCCCTGTGGCTCTTTCTTGGGGGTGGAGGAGCAACCATGGCTAAGGCCCCCCACGCTCTACCCTATAAACCATAAAGCGCCTGCTCCAGGAGGGCTTGCCCTAGGAGGTTTTCTTTGTGGCTTTCTGGGAGGTTTTAATTTAGCAAAAGGAAAGTGGTTTGGACCAAATGCTCTCTTTCAGGACTAGAGTCTTTTAAAAGCCTCCTGAAATTTGGTGCTTTTGTCTACCCACGTTCTCCCACTGCCTACCTCCCAACACCCTGCCCCCAATATCTTCTTCCATCAGGTGATGAGTTCAAAAGACATCAAGTCCTCTGAGGAATGGTTGAAGGAACTGAAGGAGAGAAGACTGAGGAGGCCTGAGGTTTTGTCTTCAGCCCTTTGAAAGGCTGTCACAGGCAGAGGAAGCGGATGTGCTCTGCACGGTCCTGGGAGTAGAGCTAAACGGGGCCCCTGCTGGTATTTTCGCTGTTATCACATGGAGTTATCCCAACAGCCATTTGAGGTAAAGAGTATTGTCCCCATTTTACAGATGAGGAAACCCAGGCCCAGAGCCACACAGCTAGGAAATGACGAAGCTGCCTTTCAAAGCCAGGTCACCTGACATCAAATCTAGCATTCTCCACATCCTGCTGCTCTGACCACTGGGCAAAGGCAACCAGTAGGCAGCAGTGGGTTCAGCATAGGTGACCCTTTTAAGCCATCCCCAAAGCAGCCCCTCCCCTACCCCCACACAGTAGAGGCTGAGCTGCGCAAACCCCCTGGCTGTTCCCAGCAACCCTTTAGGTCCTGCTCCCTGTTTAACCCCATCTCTCCTGCACCCCCGACCTTGCTCTAGACCTCTGGCCTTTCTTGGGGGTGATGCTCATTCTCCCAAAGGGACTTGCCCCTAGACTTTCCTCACTCCCGGGCTGGCTTCGGACCTCTCAGAACTGAACCCGGCCCAGCTCCCACCCTGTGCACCCCCGCCCTCCTGATTCCAACAATAAGGAAGAATTTCCTGGCACTCAGAGCTGTCCAAGGATGGCTGGACAGGGCCGGCTGCTCGGGCCCAGGCGTTGGGTGGGGGGCTGTCCGAGCTGGGAATCCTTCCAGCGGTTTCCGTTGACTGATACATTCATTTTCCTACATGAGCCTTTCTATTATCGTTCACAGGTTTTGCAGTCAGCCTCGTGTCTCCCATTCTGGCTCTCTCCCTCAGTCTCTGTCCTCTCTCCCCTTCTGCCTCCTCGTCTTCATCTGCCTTTCTCCTCCTTCTCTATTTTTCTCTTTGACTCTCTATCTTTCTCTGTGTGTTTTCCCTCCCCCCGATTTCTGGCTCCTTCTTGCCCCCTCTGTTTCTGTTTCTGCCTCTGTCTTCCTTCCTTCCACCCCAGTCTCTTTCTGTCTTTTGTCTTTTTCTCGGTGTCCCCCTCCCCCACTCTTTGTCTCCCTAGTTCAGTCCTCCATCTGTTTCACTTTTACTCTGGGCCCCACTGTACTCCTCTTCTCTCTGCTGTTCCCCACCTCTCCCCTTCTCTGCCTCTGCCTACTCGGCAGGGCCCACCATCCTCAGCTCTCTACAAAGGACCACCTGTGTCTTTTGTGTTTCTGCAGTCCCAGACTGCAACCTCTGTGGCAGCTGATCCTGGGAGGCTGGATTTGAACAAGATCATCTCGAACCCTGGGAAGCTGGAGGGAACCCTGGGTCCTGCAACTTCTCTCCCCAAAAGAAGAAATGACATCCTCAGCCTCCTTCAGGCCCCAGCTGGAGCTCCTGGTCTGCTCAGACCTGGGGCCTCAGGAATGAGCAGGTCCTCAGTGACACTTAGGAAACCTGACTTTTTGAGTTCAACTTCATCACAGCCACCCCTTGTCCAGATCTGGAGGTCACACCCTTCCTCTGGAGCCCACCTCAGGTCTGGCCGCACCCTTGTTCCAGAAGAGCTGGATGTTTGCTCTTAAAGGGGCAGGAAGAAGCTAAGTATTGCTGGAGACCAGAATGTGGAATGGAACTTGGCTGAGCTGGCCCAGAACAAGAGCACAGCATGGGAAGAGGGGAGGGCCCATGAGAGGGGTGGGATGAGACTGGAGAAGGCAGCCGGGGTAGGCGAGGCAGGGGTTTGGACTCCATCTTGAGTCCACCAGGGAGATACTGAAGGTTGCTGAGCAGGAGAAGGGAGATGGCCCTATGTGTAATTTATGAGAGCACTCTGTTGGCTCGATGGATTCTGGATTGTAGGGGGGCCAGAGGGGAAGAAAGGAGACGGGTGAAAAGGCTTTGACGCTGTTCAGGTGAGAGATGACGGAGGCTTGGCCAGGGTGGTGGCAGTGGGGATGGAGAGAAAGGGCGTATGTAGGATGCGGGAAGTGGGGCTTGGTGGTTGATTAGCTGTAGGCATGGCATAGAGGGAGGTGTCAAGGCGGATTCTGGCTTGCACAGTTGGGTGGCCTGTGGTACCTGCTATTAGCATAGAAAACACATAGGAACAGCTTGCAGATGAGATGAGTTCTGCGGGGCCGTGTGGAATGCAAAACGCTCGTGTGTCATCCGGATCGAGACAGCAGTCAGACAGTGGCAGGTCCTGGAGCTCAGAGGGTGGGTCTGGAGTGGAACTAGAGATGGTCATAGAAGCCATGGGAAGGGGTCACTGGGCCCAGAGCAGGACCATGGCATGAGAAGAGGAGAAGGCTCAGGTCAGGGCTGGGGGTGGGGGTGTTTTCAGGAATGAGTGTAGCAAAAAAAAGTCTGCTAAGAAGACAGCAGGGCGGCTCAGACAGGCGGGAGGGATGTCTAGGGAGTACAGGGGCAGCAAAGCCAAGAGAAGAGTGCATTGCTAAAAGAAGGAGCTGATTGACGTGTGAAATGCTGCGAAGTCAAATATCATGAGAGAGGGAAAGTGTCCAGCAGATTTGGTGGGGAGAAGGTCCTTGGGGACTTCCATAAGAGCATTTGCCAGCAGTGATGGGCATGGGAGCTGGACTGCAGTGGTGGCAAGGGTGGGGACAGCCCAGAGCGACTGCCCCAATCCTGCTACAGTGCGCTCCCTTTAGCCACGCTCCTCCTGCTCCGGCGCAAGGAGCAGCCGTGGGCAGCCCTTGCTTTCCGCTACGCCGGGCTGCTTCTCCCTCCCCGCCCCGCTCCCGCCACACACGCACACGCA